>JAJVDC010000096.1:0-139971 GCA_021436925.1 Neofusicoccum ribis | reverse complement strand
GAGCCTACTATAGGTTCTAATAGTACGTTCCGCCTACGAAACGCATGCGAAGAGCCCGTAGGTCACGTGATAACCACGTGACCTCGCCTAGCTAGATATCTACCGTCGGCCTACTATTAGTTAGCCTAAATCCCTTAAGGATTCGTCTATTAATTAAAGCTAACTACTTATATACTATCTCTAAACTCTCTATTTCCCTCTAGTCCTTATACACTAGTTACCTATCGTCTACTATAATTAAAAGTTCACCAAGGTAGAGGTACGCTATAATATATATAATAAGAAACTACTCGTAATTATAATCTACTTTAGGGTCTAGTAATACTTCCTTATATATATCTTATAACTAACGCGTATACTTAGTAATTATAATAATTTTAAGTACTTTATAACTACTAAAAAGCTATTAGAGCGATAGATATACTATACTAAAGAACTAGCGCGTTTTGACTTTAAGATTAAATATAAGCTAGAGACTATAAATCTAGCTAATTCTCTTAGCCGGTAACTTAACTACGCGTTAGGTTTTAAAGAGATCTATAAGAAGGTATATCTAGACGCTATATTACTAACGCTATAATAAAAGCTACGGGCCTAGAAGCTTATAGAAGCCTCTTTAAGAGCTACTACTCCTATAACGCGAAACGCGTATAAAGAGTATATAAAGAACTCTTATATAATAGTCGACTAAGAAGATTTATCTTCTCTTCTATCTTTACTAGATATTATCATCGCTATTAAGGTATTACTTTATAAGTAGGCCGCCCGTAAAGATTATACAAACCGTATATATATTATACGTATATTTATAGGTACGACGCTATCTCCTAGTCTTATACCCCGCTCTACGGTAGTAGTAGCCGCTATAGACGAAAACTCCTTTAAAGACTAACCTCTATAGGTACTTATAAACCTTATTTATAAAAGCTAGGACGCTAACGCCTTTATATAAAAGATAAAGAATAAGAGCCATAAGGACTTAGCCCTAGAAGGATCGTTAATAGACTATTTAGGACTCCTACACCGTAAACTAAAGATCTATATACCTAATAATACTCCCCTAAGGGACGAGATTCTTTAGCGTAATTATAATAATCCTTTAGAAGGCTATTACGGCTCTAAGTATACTTATAAGGTAATTATACGTAAGTATAAGTAGCCTAGCCTAAAGAAAGACATTAAGGAGTACCTCTATACCTATAATAAGTACTAAAGGTATAAGGTATAAAGATATAAGCTCTATAGCTATCTATAGCTATTAGAGGTAGAGGTTCTTCTATAGAAGTACCTCTCTATAGACTTTATTACTAATCTACTAGAATCGTAGACTAGCGAAGGCGCTTACTATAACTTAATCTTAGTCCTCGTTGATCGAGCTACTAAGAAGATACGCTACTTTCTAGTACGTAAGAGTATTAATATAAAGAAATTAGCCCGCCTACTTAGTAACTACTTCCTTAATACTATCGTACCTAACTCCTTAGTATTAAATAGAGGTATAGTATTCACTAGTAAGTACTAGGTAAACTTCTATTACGACCTTAGTATAAAGTAGCGCTTTAGCACTACTTTCCATCTATAGATAGATAGCTAGACGGAATATTAGAATTAAGAAATTAAGACGTACCTCCGTATATACGCTAATTAGAAATAAGATAACTAGGTATCGCTACTACTAATAGTAGTATATATCTATAATAATAAGGAACACGCGTTAATAAAGATAACCCTAAACCTCTTGAGTTTTAGGATTAAAATAAATGCTCTTAACGGCCTTAAAGGCCCGGATTAGCTATAGTTAATAGCGGGGGCTCTAGATAGAGTAGTAGATATCGCTCTTACGCTAGCCGTAGCCTCTACGTATATAGATCGTATACGTCGCGTATACGCGCGTATAAGGGAAGCCATCTACTACTCTTAAATACTCTAAGTAAAGTACTATAATAAGCGCCGCCTAGATAAGTATTTTAAGGAGGGAGATAAGGTACTACTATTAGCGAAAAATATTCGTATAAAGCGCCTATATAAGAAGCTTAACTATAAGTTCTTTAGCCCTTTTATTATTACTAAGAAGGTTGGGATATACGTATATAAGCTCGAGCTATTACTATTAATAAAGCGGCTCTACCCTATCTTTTATATATTACTATTAGAGCCTCACTTAGCTCGCCCCAGGTTCTAGCCCCCGGTAGTTAATCTAGTAGAAGATATATAGAAGGTCGAGGCTATTATAATATATAAAGACGGCCTGAGCGGTTCTAAATACCTTGTCTAATAGTTGGGTTAGCTAGCGGAGTATAATAAGTAGAAGCTTAAATTAGAGCTTAAGAACTATTAGAAACTCCTTAATAAATACTATTAAAGGCACCTATAGGAATTACGCCCTCTAGGTGCGAAACGTATACGAAGAATAGTTAGAGAGCCGTTAAGATTTACGTAACCCGTAAAATACGGACCGGGGAGACCTAAGGGGTTAAAGAATAAGTAGAAAAAGGCTTTATAAGAAATCTAGGACTAGGAGGTCTATATACAAGAGACTATAGAACCCGCTAAAAGTATAGTAAGGAAAACTTTAGGAAATACCCATTTACTATTTAAGAAATTATAAGTGTTACTATTAAATAAATAGCTATAACTATAAAGAAGTTATATTTAACGTATATACTTAGCGTATATTATACGCACGTAAAACGCATACTAGAAGACTATCTATAAAAGTAAAACTCTAAAGAATCTAATCCTAAATCCATCTCTTAATTAATTCGTACCCTATCTATACTAGTATAGTTAAAGGTCGCGCTAACTACTATACTCGTTAAGACTCTTATCGCGGGTAGGATCTAGGTAATACTTATTAAAGCCACTATCTATACTCTAGAAAATACGATCCTTAAGCTTAGAATTAATACGGATATTAGTAGTGTTTATAGCGCCCTAGAGGTCGAGGTCCAGCTATAATACTATAGTTAGTACTATATAAAATATATACGTAAAGTAAGTAGTAATATATTTTAAAGCGCTCTAGGTTGGCTTCGCGTAAAGTATACTAGGTATAGCTATATATAACTTCGCTACTAGCCTACTTAATAGTATTCTTATACTTTAGCGACCAAGCCTTCCGACTTTTAATATACTTTAGAGTATACTTAGTAATCTTTATAAAATCGTACTTAACGCGATTAGTAGGGTCGCCGCGCTTAGTATAGTAGATAGTAGTATAGTATAGATAAACTAAAATATTATTAGCTCTATAGAATTTATAGAGAGGCTATAATTCGTAGTTAGCGCGTATACGTTTTATAAGTAAAGCGTATTTAGGCTAAGAAAAACAGTTTAAATATACCTCTTTATAATTATAGCGAGCACCGCGGTAGCGTATATACTTAGCCTCTAGAGTACTACGCTTATAGCTAGCCTCGATTACGATATAACGCTCTTAGTTAGTATCCTTAAGGTTATAGAAGTAAGAGATACAGCGCTTATATAAGTTATTAACGAGCTTAGACTACGCCTTAAGTAACGGCGGTAGCTTATAAGCCTCTATAAGGCGATGGGTAGAGATACTTAATATAACCGACCAACGCTTCTTTAAAAGCTTCTTGGACTAGTAGTAAAAGCGTTGGAAGGGCTAGTAAAGACTAGGTTTAGAACCCGCTCTACGTATACTAAGAGACCCTACCTCGTATCTACTACGTACGCGGGGCGCCTAATCGTTATATAGATAATGCCTAATAAAAGTAAGAGAAGCGTAAGTATATCTTATAAATAAGTACCGTAATACAAAGAGCCCGTAAGGCTTATATATAGTATATTCCTTTATCTCTCTAGGTTAAATAACACGGAGATTAACTAACTTAAGCCTAGCTAATAACGTTACTAAGGCCGATAGCCGGTAATAATATACTAGAGTAAATACTATAAATACGAAGAATCTACGAGAGTTTACTATAATAATATAAAGGACCTATAGGAGTCCACTACCTATACGTAGATAAGTATTTTATCCCTCTAATTAAAAGTACGGAGGTTAATAACTATTACATCCTTCTTAGAGGACGCGAGCCCTATATAAATTATATATAAGCCCGTTATAAATATACTAGAAGCTCTTAGTAGTAGTATTATATCCACTTTAGTCCTAGGTTCGGAGTTTTTCCTTCTAGATCCTATATAGGCGTTTTTTCCCTTTATAGAGGTTTTATCCTATAAGGTACTTAGAAATCTTAAGGTTTTTTCACTTTCTAGAGTCGAGGACGATCCTGCCGCTAGAGGGGGGTAGTATAAGACTTCTAAGCCTACTATAGGTTCTAATAGTACGTTCCGCCTATAAAACGTATACGAAGAGCCCGTAGGTTATATAATAACCACGTGACCTTGCCTAGCTAGATATCTACTGTCGGTCCACCGTTAGTCGATCTAAATTCCTTAAGGATTCGTCTAGTAATTAAAGCTAACTACTTATATACTATCTCTAAACTCCCTATTTCCCTCTAGTCTTTATAAATATACTTTAAGGTTCTTAATACTACTTAATATAGCTAAGTTATACTTTTAGTCTACTTAACGTCTAGCTTAGTTTCTATAGCTTAATAGCGTAATTCTTCTTAGTTATATATTTATTAGTTCTTTAAGTTAGTAACTAGATAGATAAAGCCTTTTTAATTCTAGTATATAGCCTAGCGATATTAATTAGAACGTCTATACGTAGTAAAGGGCCCTTATATTTACTATACTAGACTTAATAGACATCTAGGATATTATATTCTTAAGAATCGACCCTAGAGAGTTTTACCGCCTCTAATTACTACCTGATAATTACACGCCGAATAGCGTTCCGGCCTTAAAGCATTAATTTTAATTGAAACAACAATTAGATTAGTTTTTATGAGGTCAACTCTTCAAGGCGATGTGTTACTATATTTGGGCTTCATTCGCTCCAAGCCAATGGTCGAGTTTCTCTCAAACGGTGAATCTTGATGGACCTTTAAAGATGCCGACCTCAAACGCCGCCGCGCGGCACTTACCCGGCTCCAAGCACTACCAATGTTGATGATGACACACTAGGCAAGTGCGTCAGTGGCAGTGGTAGACGCCACCTGCGTCGCGCTAACAAAATAGTGAAGTCAAGTCCCGCGGCGCGGATGTTGCCGCTATCTGCCATGTCACCGTCGCGCCGCGTGCCGCCCGCCGCGTGCCGCCCACTCTCGCGCATCCCGCCTGCCCCGCTTCACAACCTGTGATCCAACACGCAGGGCGAAGAGCAACAAAGCTCTTAGTCGCCGTGAACAGGTACTTTCGAGTGCTAAAAATGTGCATCAACACGTACACGATTTCAAGGCGCGTTACATTATGCTCGCAGCAGAGGGAGAATTTTCCATGCAGGGCTGCGGCGTAGCATGTAGATCTTGGCTGAAGAGCGTGGGGCCAAGATGGTACGGCAACAGCGGGTTTCTTCAGCCCACGGGCACTTCTCCGGCGGCCGACCCAAGCCCACTTGCGCAAGTGTCTCCGCCCAGACAGTGCAGCAGTAGGCAAGGCGCGCATTCAAACTGACTCGTCGCATCGAAAGATGCGCGTCTGGACACTGGACCAAGTCCAATCAGGAAGGGTCACGAACACGGAAGAGAAGTGTCCGACGCTGCCCGGCCACTACAAATACTGACATGCTCCCCGTGCTCGCTTGACCTGTGCTGAAAGAGGAGATCACCGGATCCTGCCAGCCAACGACATACACCAGGCCCAGCCTCGACGAGTCGACGCGCACAGCTTTGCGAGAAGTTGGATCAGAAGCAACTGTACGAGAAAATTAGTGGCATCTCAAATTTCAAGCTTGGAGCGAATCACCGCCTTTATTTTAGCATCCATCACAACACAACATGGCTTCATTTACCGATAAAGTCATTGCTATTACGGGCGGCGGATCAGGGATTGGTCTTGCTACCGCCCATCTCCTCGCTGCCCGTGGGGCTGCTGTTTCTCTGGCGGACGTCAACGCCGACTCCCTTGCCAAGGCGAAATCTTCCATCCGCACGAAGACTCCCGGTGCTCGTGTTATGGTTACCTCTCTTGATGTCCGCAACCGAGGCGCAGTGGCAGCCTGGATCAAGGCTACTACGGAAGAGTTCGGAACCCTGACTGGGGCAGCAAACCTTGCTGGAGTCATCAATGAAGGCTTGAACGTCAAGACAGTGGATGAAACGCCGGACGAGGAATGGGACCGAGTATTGGGGGTAAATCTTACAGGTGCCATGGTCTGTGTTAGCGAAGAAGTCAGAGAGATCAAGCGAGTTGCAAAGAAGATCAGCGAGGGAGGTCCCGGTGGTTTCTCAATCGTCAACGCCTCAAGTATCATTGGCTTGAAAGGCAGTCCGCGGGCAAGCGCATACGCCGCGGCAAAGCATGGTGTCGTGGGGTTGACAAAGAGTGTGGCGAGAGAGGTGGGTGAATGGGGCATTCGAGTAAATGCCATTGCGCCGTAAGTCTATCTCGACCTTTCGCTCTCCTATCGCGCATTTAATGCTGTTTATCTTCTCTTCGTCTTCAATTTTTCTTCCAGGTAGCTCTAGGGCGATTAAAGTTCTGCAACTAATGAGACGCTTTTGTCAACAGCGGTGTCATCCTTACGCCCATGACGCTGGACAGGCCAGGGGCGAAAGAGGGCCAGCATGAGTGGAACAAGCTTGCTCCGCTCGGCCGCGCTGGCGAGCCTGAGGAAGTAGCAGAGTTGATTGCTTGGCTGCTTAGCAATAACAGCTCGTACATCACGGGTGCGGTTCATGAAGTTGATGGAGGCATTTTAGCATAGATAATGAACAAAACGACGACCATAGAAAAGGCAACGCAGCAGTATTGATAGAGGATAAATCATGGGGAGATTCTATGATGAGCACAGTAAACACTGAAACGACATGCAAAAAAACAGCCGTGATGCATGGAATCGAACTCTACTTTACGGTAGGCCAATGCTTCTCTATTACAAGCTTCACATTCTCCTCCGAAAACGCCCTTATGCCTCTATCTTCACACCTCATCTTCGTCCGTGTTGCCAGAGTCTTCTCCCCCGTCTTTCCATCAACTCCCTCAATGTAGACCAAGGCTCTCTTGACCATTGATCCTTCCATTGCCCACTTAGGTACGGCGTCTTCATAGACGATTCCCTTCTCCCATTTTTCCATCTCAATCATCTCGTCGGTGTGCTTGCCATGTAGCTGCTTGGTCGAGAACAAGCTTCGCGCAAAAGCAGCAACGCTGTTGCGTATAGCATCGCCACGGCACCGCCACAGGATGTTGTTTACGCATTCTTCTGGGCTGGGGATGTTGAAGATGCGGCCGTCAAAGTACGGCAGCGGTGGCGAGTAGCTACCCATGGCGTTACCGAGGGTGAATCCTTTCACGGCGGGCTCGGGTGTTTCGGCAAGAGCAGCAACAAAGTTGGACTGGAAGTGCACTGAACAAAAGCCAGCGGCCAGACTTGTAATCTTCATTGCGCGCTCATTGAGGTGTCCAACTCAGTGGGGGAAGACGAGCGTGATCTCGTCCGACTGTGTGTACGCGAGCGAGGCGGCTGGCCATGCTCCCAGCAGGTCGGCGCACGTATTGACCATTGCAGTGTGCAGCCGCTCATCGAAGGGTTCTCTGAAGGGTGCAGTAAATTTGGAGAAAGAATAGCCATCGAGGCGGAGTATGGCGGGTACATCGGGGACAAGATGCAGTTCTGTCGCGGATTCGTAGCTCTTCATGCGCGAGGCAAGCGACGGCGGTGGCGAGACCTCTATCAATTCCTCCATACCGGGTCTTCGTGTGTAGGAGGATTTGATGACAGAGTGCCCGAGAGACAGGTGGCCGTTGTACGAGTACTTATCGAACCGGATCGCGTAGCTGACTCAAGGAGGCTTTGACTCATTATTACGGCCTACACCCCTGCTTTGCCGTACTTGGTCAACATTCAAAACGCTAAACATACACCGTTTCTCACACCGCCTAGAGTTCTCAACGTGGACCTTCAAATCCGTCTCAATCTTCTTCTAACATGCCATATGCCCTGTTCTGTAGTGGATGAATCAGGTCAAAATCAAGCGAACACTACTTCTTGTGCACTGAAAGAGCTCGGGGCTCCACACATGAAACTCAAACCCCAGGTCGCCCTCTGATTTTCGAAACATTGCGAGTGCATGCAAGTCTACATAACAACTACCTCCCCGCAATAGTTTGATCTTCCATAAGTTCTAAATATTCATAAATGCTAAAATACATGATAATAAAGTTACCGAAAATTAAGACGAGGCCGCAGGAATGTTGAATTCCTCACACCAAGACGCCCTCATTCACTCCTCATCGGTGTGACCCTGAACGGTGGCTTACACCGAGACTTTGCCCTTGATAAAGCTGGCAGCCGCAGGAGTATCCGAACCATACTGCAGATGGGCTTGCGTGATGACAAACATCCCGTTGCAGACTTGATCGCCCTGTTGTTGGAAGTCGTCAGCGTTGATATCGATCTCTCCGCAACTCTCCGTCCAACTTACATCATTACAGAACGTCTTCACCTTGCTGGCATCGATGTTCTTGATCGCCTGTCCCTTCATTGGGTCGCCAAATACCGTGACGGCCTTGACCTTTGCTGCCGTGGTACTGTCCAGCTGTGCGCCCGCCTTGTGCACGAGTTGCGCGCCCTGGCTGTACCCAGCGAGGACTACCTGGGTGTCTGGGCACTTCTTGACCACGTCGGTTGCCAGTTGTGCCATCTTCTGCGCGCCGGCCGTATCGCCACCCGAGGCTGCGCCCGAGGCTGAGGCAGCGTATTCGACACCTTGAACAGCAAGGCTATCGGAGCCCACGCTCGATGCCAGGTTGGTCGCCAACGGAGGGCCGACTACGCTACCCATGTTGCCCGTTTCGGAAGTGCCGCGTGCGAAGATCAGAGCTACCTTCTTGCACGGCGAGCCACTGGCTAGATCATTCTGCGTCGAGGAACTGAAGGCGCGGGCGACAAGCCCCGGACTTTGGCTATCCGCGGAGACATCAAGACGTCCTGGAAGGGGGCTTGCAGCCGCAAGACCGGCGGCGAGAATGAGCATGCGGAGAAGGCCTTTCATTTTGGGAAAAGAGTGACTGGTTGCAAAAGAGGAATGAAAGAATGATCGAATTGTAGAGAACAGGCAGCCTGAGGAGTCTTAGTGGGAAACATCCTCTTCGACCGTTTCTACCACAACTTATAACGAAAATGGGCAATAAGGTTGCACCTCCTTCAAGTTGCAGTACCGAGGCCTCCCAAAAGAATGAGGTTTCCATGGCTGGATCAGGCGTCCGGTGTGCACCCCCATCCACTCGCGTGGCGTATTTGCACAGGCCTATGCGTTTCCCCTGCCGCGACGAAACAGTGGCTCCGTAGCTATGGATACATACAGCAAAAGCCTCGGCTGATGGGCACTTGGATGTTCAGCTATAGGTCGCTTTTGACGAACCTGTAACAGTTTGGCGACCCACAACGCTGGCCTGGACCAGGGGGTATTGCCCCGTCAAGTTAGCTCAAACTATGTTTTCAAATTTACTTTGTAACGGCCATGGAGGTTCCTTCGACACCGCAAGCAATCCAACACAAGCTTATCTTGTTAAAAACGGCGTAATCTCCCGCTAATATTTTCTTTAATGCCTAGGGTGCAAGCGGCAACGGCATGTTCCCCGCGCGTCTGGTTCGATGTTCGCGCCGTCCATAGAGTCAATGAAGCGCTTGCGAACTTGATCTGAACAAGGGTATCCAAATTGGTACATGATAAGCATGGCTGATCTTCAGTGCGGCTCTGGTTTCCGGTTAGCCGGTGAAAGTTTCTGATGACCACCTTAGCTGAAACCGTGAAACCCACAAGGCCGCTGTTTTATCTCCATCGACCACGTTGGCACTTGGCTTGTTTCTTTTTGTCTTCTTGCTTTACCTCTGCTCAGATACGGGCATGCATATGATCACTTCGATGACGCCGACTCCTCATGCAAGAAGAAAAGGGTACATGGGTGCTTCAACATGTCAAAAGGAATCAGCAACTACGCAAGTATTGGATGAGAGGTTTCACGAGCAGGCGTGTCTTGATTTGGCACACGAAAATTTGTCATTGTGTATATTTCGGGAAGAACAAACTGGAAACGAACGGTTTCTACCAAATTCAGTAGCAATTTCGTCCATCTGCGCTGAAGTATTTGAGTGGCTTGCATCCCGATGAGTGATGGTTTTGTGCGTGGCGTGATGATGCTTCAGCCTCCGTGAATAATTGGGTGATACGAAGCCATACGTATTTCTTTGTTCATTCAACAATCTTGGATCTACGAAATTCAACAACAAACGTGCCCACCTGATCCTTGGGGCTCCCATAACATCGCCCAGACACTGACACCCTCCCCACCCTCCTCCGGCCAGCCGTGTGTCCCATGCGTGCCAATCCCAACCGTAATCTTTTCCACAAATCTGAAGCCAAAATGCTCGTACACCGCCATGGCCTGCGGGCCCGAGGCTTCCAACCACACTGCTACGCCTTCTCTGCCAGCCTTTTCCAAGAACGGACGAACAACAGCGGATATTGCACCTGGAACTGGAGGCGAGTCGGGGTCTCGCGCCAGAAAAAGCAGTCCGTAGTATGGGCGTAACGTGGCGGAAGAGCCTGACGTCGTCCGAATGGTGGTTATGCCTTGAGGCTGCTCATCATGCGGTTCTGCTGAGTAAGCCATGTGTCGGGCCTTCGCATCACTAATCTTGTCCTCCTTTTCCTGCCTTAATGGTGGCGGTGGCGTAGCGTGGTGTGGTGTTTTGAATCCGGGAGGGTGCCATATTGCGACCGCGGAGTAGTTTCCTAATTGGACGAACGAGGCACCGGAGCTGGCTAAGGACTTGATTCTGGGTTCGAAGTACTTCTCTAGCCGCTCTTTCGGGATGAACTCGGGATAGGGAGGTGGAGACTTGTCGAGCTCGACAATGAAGGCCCTGGCCATGGGAACCGTCACAAATGCGGATCCAACGACAGCAATGATGCGGGAGACTGCATTTTCATTTGCAGATACGTCGGTCAACGCCGCAGGGGTTTTCGCAGTTTCAATCATGATTGTATACGATATCCTCATTGTTCGTAGTGCGATCATGAGGTTCGACTTTAAGGCTAGAGCTCTCAAGCACCCTCTGACTCACTGCTGGTGACTCATGTGATCGGTGCCGGATAAGCGAGACGATACCCGGTCAAAAGACCCACGAACACAGCAAGAGCTGGTTCAATGCCGGCTGCTTTGAATACAGCCGTGATCGAAAGGCATCCGGAGAACTTCTTGGTAGTACTGTGGATTGAGGAGCACTCTGATCATATCAACAATGCAGAGGGTACGTAGAACGTCAGCCGAGATTCTGAACATGCTTACCCAGCAATCTATCGCTTGACCTCCTTTATTCCACGTTTGGTTATACGCCATATCCCGATTAATCGCATCTCTTGAACCCGTCAGTATTTTCATGCCAACGATGACACCACGCGGGCATCCAGCACACAGCCGGACCACCTCGCCCGCCTCCCTCTCTGACATTTTTCATCGTACTCCGGCCCGCACGGCCTCTGCTACCCTCTGCGCCTAGACTCTCACCGCTATATAGCCGCGCCTGGACCCGGAGCGTGCTCGTATGTAGCCAAAGGGAGCCAGCAGGCGCATACTCCGCCCGTCGTACGACACCGATATCCCCTCTACACAGCTCTTGGAGACCGCTTTTGAGCGTGGTAGAGAGCACAGCCGGGGCTTACAGGCTGTCATCTACGCTAATAAATTCAGTCTCGCTGTGCTTAGCGGACACTAGGCGCGAGTAGCCTTCTCCCGTCAATGGTTCCATTTAAATTTTCTTTTACACTGCTACAAAAGTTTACGTGCGCAGTCGAGGATAATTTGAAGGCTGTTTTTGTAAGAGCATGAGTACGTACATGTGAGCAAAGCCGGGCAGAGTTTCTGAATTTTGCCTGAGGAGCGGGCGGCCAGGATAGAATACAAGCGTGACAAATCAACACAGATCTAAGGGATATAAAACCTGACGAATAGTATTTATTTGATTCTACGGTGAGAGGATTGACCTCCCAGTCGAAGACTCCAAGAGATATCAGGCAGTACATCAGCTCTCGTATAACCTAAATAGCGAGCGTGTTCGCTCCTAAGAGGCTATGCTACATAGAGAGTTATGACTTTTCCACCTTCCGAGTAAGTACCGTTGATTGGACTGGCGATCGCCCCGCTCGTGGTGATGAAGAATACATCCCCATGACGACCTCGCCCGCCTCCTCCGTTGACAATAGCTGTCGGCTCGGCTATCAGGGCAGAATTGGCATCTCCAACAACAGATTGTTGCGATCCATTCCGGGAAACTTCCACAATCGTATTCAGCGGGTTTGAAGCAACAAGGGTGGCTCTGCTTTCCGTTACTACTAAGCCATCGCCAACGACTTCCTTGGCAAGCACTTCGTACGGCCCCGTTGGTCTGCCTGATGTGGGATGAATGGGAACGCGACCGATAAGCGCTTTATTGGTGTTGTCGTAGTACAGGTATCCGTCCACGTATTGGATTCCATTGACACCGAGAGTGTAGGTTGCATTCGTCGGCTTTAGTGTCTCATCTTCCAGGACAATCTCGTATATCCCGCTTCTTGTATCGACGCGCCAAACAACACCTAGACCACAGTCTGCGATGAGTACGATTCCCTTCTCTGCATCAATTGTCGCTATGCCATTGGGACTTGACACGTCTAGCAGTGTGTTGGCTCTGACGAGCTCGACTTCTGGGCCGCGGAATCGCAACGTTCAAAGTTTGAATGAGCCGGGATCCGTAGCTAGGGTCGAAAGTGAAATGTTCCCCGCAAGGACTGCAAAGGTATCTGGAGCGAGTTTGGCGATGCCAGACAGGCCCGTTGCATCCGGGAAACGTTGAATAAGCTTGGCAGCTGTGCCATTGACCGGATCAACTTGCCAGAGCTCAGCCGCGTTTAGCAAACTAATGAGGATGCATCCATCTTCTCGCACCGCTAGATTTTCGGCCCATGTCCCGTATGGAAATTGGTGTAACGTCTGTAATTGGACATTCTTGAGTGCATCAACCGGTGTGTAGGTGATCATGAAAAAGAGCCAGGTGAGAAGGATATAGTAGTCCATGGTAAACTGTACACTTATCTTGGGTTCTAAACTATCATTATAAGTCTCAGAAGTAAATTATGAAACGGAGCAGTCACTTCGTGTACATACAGCACCACAATTACGGTTCTCGAAATGCACGAGGTCGACTTCGTGAATAGATTCCGCTAGCAGAGCTCACTCCGCAGCACCGCGACCCCGGAGCTTGAAGAGCGCTGGCAGAATCTCTTGAACGTCGGCGGTATCGACTCTGGGAAGATTGGCCAAGAGTGGCCCGCACATTCATGTAGTAGACGAAGCTAGCAGCGGCCATGCAGCTAAGATTGAGATGAACTACCAGCTGCATCATCTAGTAAAGAATCGTTTGGTTCTACCGAGGCACCGTTTCCTCGTACTATGAGGTGCTTCTAAGTCAGACATGAATTTTAACAAATATTGATCGAGAGCCCAGATGGGTTACTAACATCAATTCCAGCACCCGCACTTGGAGCTATGCATTACTACGAGGAGAACTCCAGAGGAATATTCCACCAATCCTCCCCGTATCGAAGAAACTAACGCCTAAGCTTGACGACGAATGGCGTAAGCTGTAAGACTATATATAAACTGTTAAATTTTGGTCACGTTGGTATCAAGTGTATTTAACCTTATTGCGAGACGGTTAAGGAGGGGGCCTCCCCTACCTCCCTCACCTCTTTACTAAGAATCCACTCATTTGACTGCCATCATCAATATTTTAACATAAACTAATCCATTTTGATTCCCCTCATAATCAGTACAATGTCTTCTTAAGTCCCATTGGGCGCTATTTTGCGTATTCGCATACCAGCGGTTATTCGGGTTCACACCGAACATTCAGGCCACCGTCAAGGATCTGACGGTGTAGATCTACATATCAATTAGCATTCATGGGAGTCATTACAGTGATCAGACCCGTTAGGCGGCTCTACATGACCACAAGCAACCCATTGTTTCACACGAAGACCGCCGATGCTACTAGCGCGAAGTAAGTTCAGGGAAGGCGTGGAGATATAAGCAGTCGTAGACCGAGTCGATCACCAAAAGTAAATATAAGACAAGCTTTAAACAAGCTTTCTCATACCGCTTGTATCTTCACTGGCATTTAGTAGCACCCCAGAAATGCCTTTGGTTGCGTGAATATTTAGTGTTCAAGTGGGAGTGTGCGCTTGTTTCAAACTGTTTCCAGTCCTCGGATTCATCTCGCTTATCCCGATCAACGCGATTTCTCCGCTGGTAAACCACAATTTCCGTCTTACGAACACACGCTTCTAGCACCGATTGGCTACAGTTCCTGAAAAAAAAAAAAAAGACCCCCAAATTAATCAAGCTTTGCCCAGCTGAGGAGCGGCACTGCTTCACTGAATCTGGCCGCTCCCAAAAGCTTTCTCCACCAACGATGTCGAAGGGGTGATCTGACACGAGCTTCAGTTGATGTCCTGAGACTGTACCCACTGGACCTCTTTGCAATACATATTTAAATGACAAAGGTAGCCCATACCACTTTCAAATCTTCACTTATCGGTTCAACTGGTGACTAATTTTCGACCACCAAGATGCATTCCTCGTTCGCGCTTACTGTGCTTTCTCTCGCCCTGCAGGCAGCAGCGGGTGGATTGGACGATTGGCACTTTGGCAACATGTTCAGCGTCGGCCCTACGACCGGCGACGTCTACATCGCGAAGGCCACATGGTCGTTGATCCCGCCCAATGTCCCTTGCGGCACCGTCACTCAGGATACAAATGACGACCCATGGATGTCAATCTGGATCGGCGTAGCGCAGTCGCTGACTGACGATGGAACCGATTTATTTCAGCCGCTCTTGAACTGGTCTCCTGATCAGGAAGCACAGTGAGTGAAATTTGTTTGGCCTCCGATTTCCAGATTTGCTTACATCATCTTCACAGAGCTTGCTCAGCCTCCGTGAGCGAGTGGTGCGTCGCTGCTAGTACATACACACCTGGTAGGTTCCAGTGACCTCTGTATAAATTTGCGGGAATTATCTGTTAAGAACATTTTCAGCCGGCCAGATTCAACAAGAATATCAGGTTGTGCCCTCCAAAGCGCAACTAGATTTTGAAAGTATGTCATCACTCTTTACAATTTCGTTTCTGGCGAAAGTGAAATTGATTTGCGTTTCAGTCGACGTGGATAGTTCCAAGAACGTTTCCCAAAAAGTATGGCTGAGTGGAAAGCTCGTGTCTCAACAATCAGACAGTACGCCCCCACTCACTATTTTCAATACATCGAACCACATCTGATCTATTGCAGCTGATGGAATCGCGCCCAAATGCCTTTACTCTGGCAACGAGTGCTACAAGGGTACTTGCGGAACCCTAGCCAGCTATGGTCAGTCCGGTGAACTCCCAGAGTTATCTTGAATATCGCAGTCTCACAACATGGTTACAGCTTGGAGCAACCTTACTATCGTCCTTAGTGCGGCCGACAAGTCCTTTGGAGACAGTCTCATCCTCACCAACGCTACTTCCAGTGGTTTGACCACGTCCGATGCCGGAAAGACATGGCACGTTGACTCGGTGGATATCGAGAAGGATTTCTTCTACTACGACGTCTCCAAGAGTGACTGTTCGCCGTGAGCGGTGCAAATATACTTGCATTAGCGATGATATTTGCTAAAAGGTGTGTAGTTAACTATCGTCCTGCCATCAGACTGGTTAGCTTTACTCTTTTAGTTCATTGAGTGAAGAGCCTTACAGGCGGATCCTTTTGGGGCTTGCGTTCCTATAATTCAACTTTCATGTTCATTATTAACATGACGCAAGAAACCATAGCTATGTAAAAATTCTGTGCGAAATTTTGCCTATTAAAACGAACGACCATTTCCGCTTTCTCACAAGCCGATATGGTGTTTATGATGACCTACGCTGCATTTCCAGCGCACGCAGGGCCCTTGAATACGGGAAAGAGGACAAGAAATACTGTTCCCTCTGCTTGGCCGTACTAAAGCATGAATAAATGTCCAGACGGCCTCCAGTACTCTAGTAGAGCGCCAATACGTGAACACAGAACTTATGTTCCCAGTTTCTAGGCTTTCCAACGAACATAGCTACCTTTGAAGATCCACATTGCTTCTCGGGCACCACAAATGTTGCTATCATGATGCCGTTGACTACAGATTCTTTGCCTGCAACCTACCCGGTCGTAGTATGGAACGTAAGTATGTCACATCAGAAATTACTTTGATAAGTGCAGTCGTTCATTCAGTAGCGTTTAGCAGGTTACCAGGCGTAACTATGCTTGATCCATGGCTAAAGTCGAAATACCGACTTTCGAGAATATCGTGGTCTTGAAAAACAAAATCAACTACTGCATGGTATCGGCCCTAAATTCTAGTTGTTTGTCCAGGAGATCCGAACATGTTGCAGCATTTACAGGGCATTGTTCTTTCTATCCCCCGTATGTTTGAGTGACCCATTTCCCCTCCGAGCTTTTTTGCGAGCTATTCCTGTGTTCAGGTCCTTTAGTAGCTGCTGTTGAGTTGGGCTTGCACGCGCCGCTCTTCCATGTGATCACTTATTTTGTACAGGACTTTACCTTGGTGCTTCGCTAAGGATCATTGCGGTGATTTTGTGTGGAATTTCTTCTCGTGCAAAATTACAGTTGTGATTACAAAGCCGGGGTGGAGTGGGACTAAAAATAAAGGTATGAATTACCATTTCCATGTTTGCTTTCGACTGCTATCTACTACTTCCCACCCAGAAGAACTTTCCCCTCAGTCGGAACAAATAACGGTGCAGTTTCTCAGCCTTTACACTAGTAATAGTAAACCCAGTGATGCGTTCATCCTCTATTCCCAGTTTGTCTACCCGAAGAACGTCCCCCAGACTGGAGGACCTGTGTAAGAGTAGGACTTGATCAAAAGATCCGGACTACTGATTTACAGCTCCATAACTGCCGATGTGTCAACACCCAGAGTGATATAAGCAATCACGCCGTTCTCCGGGTTCTCCCCATCGGCTGGAACAATACTCATGATCGAATTGGAACCAAGCGCGGGGTCCTCATCAATGATCCAGTCTACATCGTTGGTAACGCGCTCGATTTCGGTGTGCGAAGCATATGGTTCGAGTGCCATAAGCCTTGCAGAAATTTCTTCGTCAAAGTAGACCTGCCCGGTAGAGACGACCTTTCCAGATGAGACAGTACCGTTGTTACGGAGAACCCAGTCCGTCATGACCTGGGTATGTATGTGGATCGTGCGCTCGGCGTAGAATCCAGGGAAGACAGTCTTCATTTCCAGCATTCCATTTGCATCAGTAGGCCAAATACCGCGGAGGAAGGTCGTTGTGTCGGTGTGGAGATCTGTCTCGCCAATGGTGAAGTTGGTGACGTTCATTTGGTTGAGCAAATCGTGAAAGGGAGTGTTTGGATCGAGATCGGTGAAGCTAGAGTAGCTGCCTATTGTACATCGCATTAGATTTTGCACGTTTCATTCATTGGCATAGATATAAACTTACCAGTTGCATTACAATGCCAAAGACTAACCAACGCATTGTTCAACGGCTCGCATGTTTCCATGTCGATAACACCAATATCAAGCCAGAGTGGAACCCCAGGCTGACCCTCGGTAATATCCTGCCTGAGCAGCTGAGAGTTGGGTCGCCAGTATGGTCCTCTAGTAGTCTCAGGGACGAGCACACACGTCTCATTCTGGATAACGTCGTAGTAAGGGGCTTCGGTGGTGACCTGGAACGTCGCATTTCCTGAGCGCTCGAGCTCAAGATCTCTTTTGGCCTTCCTTCGCATGGCATAGCGATTTTCATTGAACTGTGCGACCTTGGAGACACAGCGCCTGGACAGATCGGCCCTACGCTGTAGTTCTTCTCGGGAGACGAGCTCAGGATGGGCCACAGAGCCGGCGGCAAATAGGAATGCAGTAACGAGAGTGATAGTAAGCTTCATCTTGCTGGTGGGAAAAAAAAGGTAGTGAGTGATGGGACAAGATAATGAAACGAGTATGTGAGTCTTCGAGACGTAATGGTTGGTATAGCAAAAAGCCGCGGAGTTCAATTGAAGCTTTTATACAATCTTTCCAAATATCTTCAGGCGTCCTTCCAAGGGGATGTGTGATCTGTTTCTGGCAGAATCTCCCACCACAGCTCGCGCTAACTCCGGAACCCTGGACTAGCTGTAGTGGAAATGTGGGCACGGGTGCTTGGCAGTTGTAGAAGGGACACGGAGGATGACAACCCGAAGGGTGCTCCTGTTGGATTGTCAACGGAGCTTCTCCCATTGGGTATTCGGGATGTGGTGGTGAAACTACACTGGATGATCCCACTTGCGAGTGGACTGTGGGTTACTCGGTCAGCTTGGCGTCGTATGCATTTGTTGGCTTCTAAGTCGTTTCACCGCCGGAGACAGTGGTATGATTCTTACGAGTAGGGGGAGCGGCGCAATGAGTGTACTACGCAGGAATTGAAATGCATGTAGTCTGTAGTACGAAGTACAATATCCTCGAACACCAGTTCAAAACAGCGACGCCTGCTCGTGCACGTGCATTTGAGTCGTCCGTTTCCTCGTTCTCATCCCGATTGTTCTTCACATAATAACGGCATGTGCACAAGCGGAACACAATTTTAGGTACATACCGCTGTGGCTGGGTGATCACTCAGGGCCGTACCTTTAGCCAGGCATTGAGATAGTGGCTGTGATGTATGCATGGCGCAGCAGCCGCTCATTGACTCGCCTCAGAGAAATTCTTGAAACCGGGATACCGGGACTCAGCCCTGTCCTGACGGCTTGGCGTGGACAGCCCCTGTCTACGTAATGCAGCTCACAGACGTTCAGTCTACCATTCAGATAGAATCGCTCGGTATTGCATCTCGCCATTTGGATCGCTGGGACTCAATGAGCAGCTACAGAACCTAGCCACTGAATGCCCATAGAGGCGATTGAGACTGACCTGATGACCCGTGAATGGTACGAGTAATCAGAAGCGATAGCAAGGGCGCACATTCGGGCTTGTAGTATCCTAGCAGTCTCTACAAGATTCCTTTACAGGGACCGCCTAAGCTTCTCTAGTATGTAGGATTATGGTACCACGCGAGTCAATGTAAAAACGACGCGTCTCAATGCAACCCTGATCATCGTCACCCTTGCAGTAGTACGTATCTCTGACTCTGCAAATATGCTCGGAATTTCCGAGGAGAAGAGCTAGTACGCACTAACCATAATCGCCAAGAATTGCCCGCCTATCCTTTAGCTAGTGACTTCACTCGGGAAGTGGGGAGGTATTAAGTAAGTATAGCCGGAGTCCGAGCTTAAGATGAGAGAGGCGCAGTATAAGGCCGGGCTTCAAAAAAAGTTTCAATTAAACGAGATCAACAGTGGAATCCTCGTATGCACGGTGGAACATTAATATTACAACCAGCTCCGCATTGCTTCGCTGAATTCTTGAGTTGTAAGAATTCTAACTTAAGGAATGGGCTAATATAATTTTTCCTCTGAATAGTGTGGTACAGTCGACAGTATAGCTACCTCTACTAATACTATCACAAGAGACTTTCGCCTACTAGCATAGCGTTCATCTCTATCGACTACCAAAGTTGCCGTCGAAGAACACTTATTTACAAGAGAAGCTCGTGGAAGAGGAAGGTCAGGTATTCAAATATCGTATTGTTATCTTCGGTTAAACTGGAATCACCGGATCGATTGGCATTGATCAAAGTCCCGTTGACGCTGACTGGTTTGCTCAGAACATGAAGGATTGCGGTCAGTGGTAAACTTGTATAGAATGAAACGGAACTAGGCTCTGATCTATTTGCTTGCGTTAAGTAGTGACAGTACTGTATTGCGCTTTTTGAAATATCTGAACTCGTAATAGAAACGCCACACGCAAATAACGCTAGTCATTACCGTGGAGCCGTAGTGGAACCCGAAGTGGTTATTTTGACAGCGACGAGGTCTTGACACTACTAGTGGGTCAATATGAGTAAAGTGTGGCGCCTTTTCCCCTTGCCTGATGGACCTTTTCTATCTCTCTAGCAAACATTACTACTCCCGCATGTCAGTCAACATTCCGTGGACCCCTCAAAAGCCATGTTATCTCGCCTCGCCAAGTCCTCCGGTCGCTTCACAGCAGCAGCTCCCGCGAGAATACTACCAGCACTAAGACCCCTCACGCAACTCATTCCGACAACCGCCATCCGCAATATGACTACCGACCTCCAGGCCATGCGGGGAGTGATCATCGAGAAGAATGGCGGCCCCGAGGTTCTCCAGTACAAGACGGACCTCCCCGTGCCGGAGGCCAAGGCGGGCGAAGTCCTCGTGAAGAACGAGTACATCGGCATCAACTTCATCGACACGTAAGGGAGGCCCACCAACGTCCGAAAAAAATTCCCCCCCGCCCCCAAAGACACCAGCGGCTGACACCGGCGCACAGCTACTTCCGCACCGGCCTCTACGCCTGCCCCGAGCTCCCCCCATCCTGGGCCGCGAAGCGTCCGGCCGCGTGGTGTCGGCCGGGCCGGGCGAGTCGCACGGGCTGGCGGCGGGCGACCGCGTGGTCTGGCTGGGCAGCGGGTCGTACGCCGAGTACAGCGCGGTGGCGGCGTCGCACGCGATCAAGACGCCGGCGGCGGTCAGCAGCGAGGCGGCGGCGGCGGCGGCCATGTTCCAGGGGCTGACGGCGCTGACGCTGGTGCGCGAGGCGCACCGGGTGGAGGCCGGCGACTGGGTGCTGGTGCACGCGGCGGCCGGCGGGGTCGGGCTGTGGCTGTGCCAGCTGCTGGGCGCGCTGGGCGCGCGCGTCGTCGCGACGGCGAGCACGCCCGAGAAGCTGGCGCTGGCCGGCCGGCACGGCGCCGAGGTGCTGGTGCGGTACACGGAGGAGGACGTCGTGGCGAAGGTTAAGGAGGTCACCGGCGGCGAGGGCGTGGCCGCCGTCTTCGACGGCGTGGGCAAGACCACCTTCGACGTCAGCATGGAGTGCGTTCGGCGGAAGGGCAGCCTGGTCTGCTTCGGCAACGCGAGTGGCCCGGTCCCGCCGGTGAATATCCTGTACGCTCTTCGACCCCCTTTTCTGTCCTCTCTTGGCTGACGTGATCACCGTAGGCGCCTCATGGATAAGAACGTTAAGCTGCTTCGCACTAATTTGGCTCGCTACATCACCACGCGTGACGAGTTCCAGCACTATGGTAACGAACTCCTGGAGCTCATGACCAAGTTCAATCTCGATGCCCGGATCCATGAAATCTACCCTCTCGCAGAGGTTGCCCGGGCCCATCAAGATATTGAGTCCAGGAAGACGAGTGGAAAGCTCCTCCTCAAGGTTGAGGAGTAGATAGACTAGAGAGCTAGTTCAATATTTGCAGCATGTACGAAAATGTACGAATACCAGTGTTTTTTTTTTTTCTCGCAAGATTCTTGTCCTGCTGTGACCATCCAACGAGCAGAAAGACCGTTCAGATGCTGATCCACCCAACCCACTCAAGAATAACAGTGGCAGCCGAATATTAGCCCTTTCGGTGATCTTTATATAGGCTTTCCCCGGTTGTCTACCTACTCCATAGATGGAATGATGACCAAACGACTGTTCAGAATGCTGAAATTGGCCTGATTGCCGCATTATCCAGCTCAAGGATTCATATGCCCCCACGCGTCGAGGTCTGCAAAAAGCCCCTGCCACATGGGCGCCTCAAAGGTGGTCCCGAGGTCGATGTAACCTTGCATAAGCGCATCCAACCCGTTGCCAGCATCTCCGCCCGTGTGCTCCGGAGCGAACAGCGGGACGGTGTTGGCCTGCGCCGGCCAGGTGGCAGCGCCGACGTCGAACGCCGCTGCGGTCGGATTGCCGTTCCCGGGCGCGCCGCGGCCCTCGGTGGAGACGGATATGCTGTGCTTGTAGAGGATGTGGGTGAAGGTCTGGAGCAGGTTGTCGGCCATGCGCGAGTTCTTGGCCGCGCGCTCCAGCATCGTGCACGCCTCCATGATGGCCGCCCGGTAGTGCGCGGCTTGCTGCTGCTGGGGGGCCGCCGCCGCCCCGGCCTCGCGGCCCCGCGCATTGTACGCCTGCTTGTTGTAGCTCAGCTCCATCACCAGGATCATGGCCGCCATGAAGATGTGGTGGATGATGGCGGCGAGCCGCGTCGGGAAGAATTCCGAGGCCCCGTCTTCCAGCTCGCCGCGGTGGCTGACTTCGAGGACGGTGTAGGCTGACGCCAGGCAGAGCTCCCGCGATCTTGCGTAGCGGGCGTCTGACATTCCCTTGAATAGTAAGGGTTGGTGTAGTTTACTCCTCCTGATGTGCAATTCTATGTGGATCATGTTCCGCTGGGAGATCATGTGTGGGTTGTCAGCCACAATTTGAAGACTGGAAGAGCGGGATGCTGGATCAAGACGGAAGAAAACAGGGAGATCATCGAGGAAAGTCTGGAATTTAGCGTCCATGTCGAGGGCAATATCGTACTCCAGGTTGTGGGAGGGCACCAGAAAGGGCGGCAGCTGGTCCGTGATGGTCCTACAGAGTTCCGCCAGCCGAATCTGCTGGAGAAAGAAACTCATGCTCGTGGGCTTGGTCAGGTCGGTATTTCCAATCCTACCATCTATTGGGATGTCCTTGTCGTCCATGTTAAGTGGGAGGTCGACGCGCATGTGTCTGGGTTGAATAAAATATGTGCCTTCTGGATGACCACCGGTGAAGGCAAGAAGCCTAAGCTCCATCAGCTACAGCCACACGTCACGAAAAGTAACACCAGTGCCTACCAATCCTTTGCGGCTAAGTGCCACCACACCCTCCTTTTCATTTCGTTTTCAATGGCTGCGCTGGCAGAGCCGCAGATCGGCCTCTGGGGAAAGTCGACTCTGTGCAAGCCGAGATCTCGCGCCATGGTAAGGGCCATGTTCTGGATAGCACGAGTGCGCGACGAATACCCCTCGGTGTGGTAGAACAGTGAAGATGCGATGATCATGGCTTGCACGTCCTCCAGCGAACTCATTCCCACACGGCGCGAAAGCTCCAGGACATCTAGGGCAGCAATGCCCCAGACGCGGCCGGCCTCAAGCGCTTCCGGGGGAGACCGGAAGAGGTGGCGGGCGATGGGGGTCAACCGCCAGAAATATGCGGTGCTGGCGAATATGGTGAGGAGCAAGGCGATGCGGCCAGGACTATAGTATTGCTCGGAGGGCAGTGAAGCGTATACCCTCGAAACGAGAGGACGGACAGTCGGGCTGTATAGGATGTGATGGTGGTAGTCGATGTGCTCGAAGTACCGCTGCATCAAGACAACGGCGTCGATCTGGGACGGCAGGAGAATGGACGATGACGCATGGTCGAAGGAAGCAACTTTGGGACCGGTACCGGTGTGCTCAGCAGCCTGCACGTTTAGCCCACTGCACTTTCGAAACACCTTGACCAATGTTAGTTCTTCAGGGCTAAGACTGTTGGCGGAAACACGCACGAGTGAGCGATCTCGCATGCCAGTCCGCTCAAATGACTGGTACTCCTTCCAGTGCGATTCGTCATCGCTCAGATTTGGCTTCTGTGGCACGAAGCTTGTAGGAAGCTGTTGGCCATATTCATCTTGTAAGCTTGGCGGCTGTGGCGCCGCTATGTCTGCAGACGGCTGTCGGCCACTTGGTGTCAGAGGCGGCAACGGCTCGCCTCGACCCGACGCGACAGCCTCCTCCAATCGCCGGAGACGGGCAAGGATCACAGGAATCTCCCCGATTAGGCCCTCGTCTTTTTCAGAGTGCGCATGCTGTGGAAGAGGCTGCTGGAAGTTGCACGTGACACCACGGGCAGAGCAATTGGAGCAGGGTTGTTGGCGGTCGCACTTCAGCTTTTTCGACCTGCAGAGCTGACAGGACACAGGGTTCTGTCTGCGGTGCGCCTTCATGATGCTATGGGTGTGGGGACGATGCAATACTTACGTTGGTGCAATGGGCAAGCGGAGGTTTCTGGTGAAGACGCCGTTTTCCCTGGACACTCCGCGGACTTTCCGAGCCCTCGCAGGGCACTAGACCGCGCCAGGCAAGCCTAGACCGGAGGGGCTGCCGTCCCCGCATGCTTTGTTTACTGAATAGAGCCGCATAGTTGTGCTACACTTATCCGATCGTAGGCAGGTATACGCGAGGAGCTCAGCAGCAACGCAGACAGCACGACAAGACAGGCACGGATCATAGCATACTCCAACAAACAACCGACACAAACTCCTACACATCAAACAGCCGCCGCCGACACCACATCCCTCCTCACAACTTCCCCACATCATCCAACATCCACCCCTTCCGCTCCTTCATCTCCCCAAACCACCTCTTCACGTACGGCTCCGCCACATGCGGCCCGTACGGCTCCTCCTCCCACTGCGGTCTTGGCGCCTTCATCCCCGTCTCCGCCTCGCAGCTCTCCAGCAGCTCCTCCAACCCCCCGCCGCGGTTGTACGTCACCTGGGCCCACCCCTCCGGCCTGCGCGCCCTGACCTCCGCCCTGAGCGCCTCGGTGGCCACGACGTCGACCTCGAACCCGGCCTCCTCGGTCCACGCCACCACGACGCCGTACTTGGCGCGCGCGCCCTCCACAGTGACGAGGCGGCGGCGCACCTCCAGCGCGACCAGCTCCGCCGGGCGCTCCAGCGGGTCGCCCAGGCCGCCGCCGCCCCACGTGACCCACTCCAGCACGTCGCCGGGGCGGACGCTCAGGTGGTCCATCTTGCTGGGCAGGGGCTCGTAGACGGGGCGGGCGGTGCCGTAGCTGTTGTGGCGCCAGATGCCCTTGCGGGAGCGGCTACCGGGCTCGCCGCCGCCGACACCCCACGGCTTGGTGAGCCAGCGGTCGTCGTGGATGCTGACCTCGCCCGCGCACAGGAAGCGGTACAGCGTGCGCTGCGCGTTGCCGCCGCGGTGGAACCCCGCCCCGCCGCTGTCCGCCACGCTCTCGTTAGCCTCCAGCCGCAGCGGGAAGTACAGCTCGATGCTCTCCGTCGGGATGCTCTTGATCGCCGGGAACAGGCAGTGGCAGTCCGGCCCGTCGCCCACCGGCCGCGCTGGCACCCCGCCAAACCCGATCTGGTACAGCAGGAACCAGTCACCTGAGGGCTTGAAGCCGCTGTAGAAGAGATGCGGCGAGTCGGAGAAGCCGGCTGCGCTGCGGTAGGCGGCGTTGCGCTGCCCGAAGAGCGCTTGGATGACGTCCATGATGCGGCCGAGAAGGTGGGTGCGGCAGGAGAGGGCGGCCGGCCGGATGGGCCGCAGGATCGTGCCAGAGGGGATTTTGAGTGAGACGAGATCGTGGAAGCCGTCGTTGACGACGCAGTGAGGGTCGTAGATGGCGAGGAGGAAGTAGCCGATGAACATCTTGAACATGGGCGTTGAGAGATAGTAGTTCATGGAGGTTGAAGCTTGGGGACTGGTGCCATCCCAGTCGAAGACGAGGCGGTTGCCGTCTTCCTTTTGCATCGAGCAGGAGATGGCCCATGGGCCGACTCCCTGCCCGTTGTCGTCGATAAAGTCGGTGAAGCTACTGCGCTCGTTGCCGATTTTGGTGCTGATGATTTGGCTTATGGCGGACCGGCAACGGTCGAGGAGGTCGTCGCAGGCGGCCTGGTAAACTTCTGTGCCGTAGCGCTCACACAGCTTAAGAGAGTCAGCAAAGGGCCTGCATGTGGAAAATGGTTGTGTTTACCTCGCAAACACGAATAGCAGCGGTTCTACAGGCAGCAACCAACGCGGTAACATCACTCTGGAACCACTCCGGAATTCTACTGTTCCGGCAGAAGACCGTCATCAAGTCACTGTTGAAGACACCCTTGGAGTAGAGCTTGACAGATGGAATCTGCAGGCCATCCTCGAAGATGGTGGTGGCGTTGATGCTCATGGAGCCAGGCACCTTTCCTTGTACGTCTCTGCATACAATCAGCATCAGGCGGATAATTACGGAAAGCAATACTCACGTCAAATGCCCAAAATTAGCTGCCCATCCAACAATCTTCCCATTGTACCAGATGGGCAGGAGCACGATGACGTCGTTGAGATGGGAAACAGCACCCTCGGTCTCGTAAACGTCATTGGTCACGAACACATCACCCTCCTCAATTGTGCCTTTCCAATTCTTCAGGAATTGCGTGATGAAGCTGCCAAACTGGCCAACCAGCATCTGTCCACGTGTGTTGGTGATCACATTGAATTCGTCCTGCTGGTCGCGGATGGCCGGACTCATGGCGCATCTCAGCATCAGCGTGTCCATCTCTCTGCGAATGCTGCCGAGAGCGCTGGCAATGAGCGTCGGGATAAGCGGGTTGTTTGCCACCACTTCCTTGGCAGACTCGGGCGTGTTGACCAGCTCCTCTGCCCACGTTTGCGCAGACTCATCAGGCCGGATGAGGATGTTGCCCATGTTGTCAATTTCGCCGGTGAAGCCGGGCAGGATGAGCGTGTTCGAGTCCATCTCGGTGATGACGCAGGGGCCCGACACCTTATAGCCCTTTTTGGTGATTGCACCACGGTCCCAGAAGATAGCCTCAACCTTCTCGCCGTTGCAGACGATGGGGCTACGTGAGATGATGGCGGACTCTGGCGGAGTGCTACTGGGTGCGTCTTCGATGGACTGGATGGTGACCTCAGGCGAATCATCGGTGGCTTTGACGCGGAGGCGCATGATCTCAAGGTCAATGGTGTCGGGAAGAGAGAAGCTGAATTGCTGCTCATGGGCGGCGGCAAACTTCTTGCGGAGGAGAGCGAGGAGTTCGGAGGTTTCCGAGTTGAGATTCAGCTCCGTCATGCCCACTGTGAGCGTCAAAGCCTGGCCCTTGTAGCGCATGTCGACCTGGTAGGAAATTTCGAGAGAAGGAGTGTCATTGGCAAGGGCCGTCTTCATAGTTTCCGTGCACCCGGATTTTAGATCTCCGTATGCGGACCTCAGCTCTTCCACAGAAACGTTTGAGAACAACTTGATGTACGTGCACGACTGTTCATGGCTCATCTTGGTGGTGGCATCTCCCTGGGCGCAAAGGATACCGGGAGCGGGAGGAATAATGACCGGGAAGGCACCAAGCAGCTTGCCCACCGCGTTGGCATGCAGCGGCCCGGCACCACCGAAAGCAACAAGAGCGAATTCGCGAGGGTCGTATCCCTGTTCGACTGAAACGAGACGTAGTGCGCCGTACATGGTCTCGTTAACCAGGTTGATGATACCCTCTGCAGCCTGTGTGACATGCATGCCCATCTGAGTTGCAATAGACTCAACGGCAGAAGCGGCAGCCTGCACGTCAAGACTGAACTTGCCGCCTAGAAGCTTCGAAGGGAGATATCCCAGGACGAGGTTGGCGTCTGTTACGGTTGCAGAGGTGCCGCCCTTACCGTATGCGGCTGGACCGGGAGAAGCGCCGGCCGACTCAGGGCCGACGCGCAATGCGGCAGTCAACGAGTTGTAGTTGGCGATGGAGCCTCCACCGGCACCAACAGTCCGCACGTCAACAGAGGGAGCTTTAACTGTGAGAGGTCCTACTACTGTCTCGCGGCGGAGGACAGCATTGGTGCCAGGAATGAGAGCGCAATCTGTCGAGGTGCCACCCATGTCGAGGGTGATGAGGTTCTTGAAAGGAGTGTTCTTGGAGACAACATGGCCGACGCCAATGACGCCTCCGGCCGGTCCACTCATCAGGATATTGACGGGCTGTTCACCCGCAAGGTCCACAGAGGTTAGGTCCCCGTCAGACTTGAGAATGCGGATCGTGTCGGTGTCTGGTGCAAGGAGCGTCTTCAGGCCGTTCATGTATCTCTTGACAATGGGTTTGACAACTGCGTTGGCTGTTGTGGTGACCGTGCGCTCGTACTGTCTCCTGTCAGCTCCTGGAAATGCAGCGAAAGCACTTGACTTACTTCTTGAATTTCAGGTAGAATTTCTGCCGATGTGACCACCTCCACATCGGGGCCAAACTCTTCTTTGAGAACCTCCCGGATACCCTCTTCGTGGGCGTTGTTGGCAAAGGAATTGAGCAAGCTGACGGAAATGGCCTCGGGCTTCTCCCTCTTCAACTCCTTTAGACTCGCTCTGAACGCCTCACGGTCCAGCGGACGCACGATGTCTCCCTGGATGGAGACGCGCTCCGGAGCTTCAACGGTTCTCTCCAGAGGAACAATGGGAGTCGGCTGCTGCCAGTTGATCCAGGCTCCCAGCCCGCCCGGAATCTGCGAGCGCCTCATGCTGAGGACATCCTTGTGGCCTTGGGTGACAATGAGCCCGGTCTTGACGCCCTTGCCCTCGAGAATGGCATTGGTGGCGGTGGTGGTGCCATGGTGGATGTAGTCGAACTTGCCGTCCCAGCCGTGGCTCTCCTTGAGCAGTTTCCGCACCTGGTCAACGCCCTCCTTGACGGCAATGCTCTGGTCGGTGACGTTGGTTGGGACCTTTGCGCGGACGGTCTTGCCCTCGGGCGTGATGACGCAGATGTCTGTGAAGGTGCCCTGTCGGACGGCAATCAGCGGGGCTTTTGGCAGGCTCCGGGCTGGGAGATACGCACACCAACGTCTACGCCGAGCCGGTATCCTCTCGCAGTGGAAGCCATGTCGCTGTCAGAGATCGCAACGGCGCGTCAGCAGGCGGGAGGACTCCAGCTCAAGTACCGGGCAGCGATTCAGGACGCTGGCGACGTCGGTGGGGGTTGCGAGCTCTCCGCATCGCGCAGGACGCATGGCTGCAGCGCGGACCGGACATATCTGCACCGCCAGCTCCAGCTGCACAACGGCCTATCACGACGGGCGCGGCGGAGGGATGCAAGGCACAGGGCGGCGGGCGATAAGACGCGATAAGCGTTTGTCAGCCGGGAGCGGCGCCTGATGAGGCAGCGACCGCCGCGCCGCCTCGATCGCCCATCTCACCCACCACCTTTGCGCCCGCCCGCCCAATCGCACGCCCTCCGCAGCCAGTCACGTCGGATCGATGGCGCTGTGGCGTCCGGGAATAGCTGCGCGGAGATGGCTGCTGCCGCCCGCGTGGCCAGCGATAAGGCCGCCCCGAGGACCCAGAGCTCCCCACTCTTCGCCGCTATCTACACCAAGCAACCGCGGATGTCGCGCCGCGGCCAGTGTCCGCCTGGGAGCGGCGCTGCCGACGTCGCTGCCTGCGTGATGTAAGAGCAAGGACAAATATGTAGCTGCGAGAGCTGCAGAGCGATCCGCCAGCCCGCATATCCAACAGCATCGCGCCTGTCAGCCAAGATGTCCGTGGTGTTCCTGAGCTCAGGTCCTCCGACAGGTACGACACCTGACCCGTCTCTGGGTTCTTGGTAGACTGATAACAACGTCAGTGGACGTCCAGCGTCTCCGCGCCGTAGCGGCCAAGCACAATGTGACAGTCCCGCAAGAGGAAGAGGAGCATTACAGGCACCTTCTTAACGGTCTTGATGCCACGGCAGATCACATTAAGAACTTGCCTGAATACGAGGATCCCAGGCTCAAGATTGACCCGGAAACCCTCCCACGAACATGGTCGAAGCCAGCAGCAAATCCGCTGAATGCCTGGAGCCATCGCGTACGTTCCAAAAACTAAGCACGAGGTTGGTTCGGAACGCATTGCAACACGCACAGTTCCATGGCAGCTGAAGTATTCGTCCGGACGCAGATGGAAAAGGAAAGAAGATTAAAACTATCCGGATGAATGCTCCAACCGCCTGTGTCTGGACTTGATGCAATACTTTCCGCATCAACCTCGAAGCAGCTGAAAGAAACCGGCTGATAATATTCCCAGACTAATTTTAAATCTCCCAACCCTGCAGACTCGCGTCTGGCTGGCCGCACTGTTGCATTCAAGGACAACGTCTCCGTCGGCGGCGTTCCCATCACCGGCGGCACGTTCCCCGAGCTTCTTAGCGGCAAGTCTGAGTATCCCATTTCCAAGATCGACGCCGTTGTAGTATCTCGAGTGCTACAGTCTGGCGGCACCGTAGCTGGGACGGCAACATGCGAGCACTTCAGCATGAGCCCACTCTCCTTCACGTCCGCCTCGGGCCCAGTGCAAAACCCGTGGCTCCCGGGCTTCACGACCGGCGGATCCAGCAGCGGCTGCGCAGCCCTCGTCGCCATCAACAGCGTCAAGGCCTGGCGGAAGCGCCACAACCTGCCCCCGATCGACGCGGAGCTGGGCGACGGGGTCGACATGGCGGTGGGCGGCGACCAGGGCGGGTCGATCCGCATCCCGGCGTGCTACAGCGGCATCTACGGGCTGAAGCCCACGCACGGGCTGGTGCCGTACACGGGCGTGGTGCCGCTGTTCCCGATGATCGACCACGCCGGGCCCATGGCGGCCAGCCTGGACGACCTGGCCGCCCTGCTCGCCGTCCTCGCCGGCTACGACGGCATGGACCCGCGTTGCACCCCTGAGACGCCGCTCCGCCAGCACGCGCCGAACCACCTCGCCGAGCTCGATGCCTGGCGCGCCGCCAAGCGCGCCGCCGGCGAGTGGACGCCCGCAACCGCCGGCCGCGGCCTGCGCATCGGCGTCATCGCCGAGTCCTTCACCGTCGCAGGCCTCAGCCCCGCCGTCACCGCCGCCGTGCGCGCCGCGATCCAGCAGTTCGGCGCCGTCGGGGCGACCGTCGAGGAGGTGTCGATCCCGGAGCACCTGATCGGGCCGTCGGTGTGGACGGTGGCGACGCGGGCGGGCATCGGGGCGTACGGGCTGCGGGGGGCGCCGGCGCCGTTCCTGGGGCCGCCGGTGGCGGGCGTGGCGCCGCCGCCGCTGGACCAGGCCGCGTTCGAGCTGCTCAACCGGCACAACCCGGCCGTCGCGAACATGTGGTTCAACGCGACGCTGATGGCCGAGCGCGACGACTGCCACCGCCTGGTCGGCAAGGCCATGATGCACGCGCTCCAGCTGCGCGCCGCGTACGACGGCGCGCTCGACGCCGGCGCGTTCGACGTGCTGGTCGCGCCGGTGAATCCGCGCGTCGGGAGCAGGCATCCGGGGCTGGAGGGGAGCGTGGAGGACAAGATGAGGCCGGCGATCGGGGCGACGTTGAATACGTGCCAGTTCAACGTTACGGGACGTGAGTATCGAGTCTGTCCGTGACGAGTGGCTGGAGCTGACCATGGCGTGTGTTTAGATCCGGCGCTGAGCATGCCCGCGGGGTTCGCGGATGTGGAGGAGGGAGGAGGGAAGATGCCGGTGGGCATGCAGCTGGTGGCGAGGAGGTTCGACGAGGCGAGCATCCTGAAGGCGGCGGCGGCGTGGGAGGAGGGCGGGCTGGGGCTGGACAAGTGGGACGGCAGGCTGCCGAACTGATGGATGCTTGTAGGAGGGGGCTCCTTGAGCTGGCACACCACGAAGCCACAGTTGCTGGCCCACCTCTCAAAACCTGATGGTTGGTTCGCAGCACAGAGCGGGATTTCCGCAACACTGGCGTGACTGCGGTTCGGAAGATCCTGATGGAAAAGAAACGAGACAATAACTTGACTGTCCAACATTCAGATACAGTAATTGCTACTGCAATGTAGCCTCGAGAGCACCAGGAAGCGAAGGAGGAGCGTGACCGATGATGTGGTTGCTGGGTAGCGGCGAAGTGGGACTTACCTGCAGTCTGACGGCTCGCGTGAAAAAGAAAGCCACACCATCCAACTGCTCTTTGGCGGGAAACTTCGGCTTGTAGAACGATGGTGAATGAGAGCTGCGGTTTGATGAAGGCGGAGGACACACGTGATGCTCGGAGGGCGGTTAGATGTGGTCGGCTCAACTTTCAGACGCACCTCACCCGCGATCCTCGACCCGCACCCCACGGCCCACGATCCACGATCCTCTGCTGCACACCGCGCCGCCCTGGGGCCAATTTCCGTGTCTGCTCGCATGCCACCGCTCACCAAGGCGCCAACGAAGCGAGCTCTGAAGCCGACGAAGTGGACACGGACGGGCGGCGGTACTACGTCTCGCAACACATCCCAGCCGCGAATGACAGCTCGCAAGTCGCATGCGGTGCGACACGGCCATCGCCAGGAACATGGCCTCCGCCGAGCCTCTGCACTACGCACTGCCGCTCCGCTCTTGCCGCTGCGCCTCGCCGTTTACCGCCCCTCTCGCGTCGGCCACCATCCGGACGGGACCCGCGACGTTGGCAGCTTATCCCACGCTTGCGCGCGTGGCCGACGACGCCCGTGTGTGTCCGTTGTGCGTCCTGTACGATATATCACTCCCTTCCCCGGCATACACCACCGCACTCTTCCGGACTCCGGTGCACGTCTCGTCACCCGCTTCCGATGCAAGATGTCCGTCCCGTCGCCTAAGTCCCCTGTCGCCGATCCAACAATCATCTTAGATCCCCTGCTCCCAACCATCGGGGAGACACCGCGCATCTCCGCCTCCTGCAGTTCTTTCTTTTTGTCTGTAGCACACAACCGTGTCCGTTGCCGCAGCTGGAGACGATGAGCAGTCAGATGGGAGCCGGCACATCTATCAGCCAATTTGTTTCCCGTCCCTGCAGCACAGGCGCAATCCTACCAGCTTGATCCCTCCGCCGCACCGACCTAAATGCATGCTTGGTCCTCCCCTCCCTCTTGCTCCAGCAGCATCGTTGTCTCCTTCCTCATCTCTGTCCTGAAAGTACGGCATCTGTGCCGTCGCTGCACTCGGCGCGCCAGCAGCATCGCAGCGTTTCGGCTGCTTCTCAATCCCCTGTCCTGCGGAGTGGTGCTGCTGCTGCTGCCGCTGCCATCCCCAAACCCGCCATGGCATCGTCTACTGCGTCGATGGAGGACAGACGATGGATAGTGCTGACCATAGTGTGTCTGGTACTGGCACTGGGCCTGCCTGCCTTCGCGGTGCGAGGCTATGTCAAACTGCGGGTGCGGAAGATCATCTCGGCAGATGACTGGATCATTCTGGCTGCAGCCGTAAGTGCTTCTCTTTTGTTCATCGATCTCGCATATTTTCGGTCCCAAGATCTCTCCTGCTACGGTATGTGCGAAGCTCGAGCCTCTGACTGCTTCTGGCTGCGGTCCATGCTTCGCAGCTGGCGCGCGCCACGATGCGCGTCGTGTTGGGATTGGCCCAGCCTGCGCAGCCGAGGCTTCTACAGATATATTTCCCTCGCAGCCGTACTGATACCCGTGCAGGTTCTCTGGTTCGGATATGTGGCCTGCCAAGTCGCCGCCTGCGCCAATGGATTTGGCGCCCACACTGCAGACCTCCCGGAAGACGCATACTACTATCTCGTGGGGACCTCGCACAACGGCGACGTCGTGGAAGCGCTACGCGTACGCTTGGTGCATCCCCATGCTTGCAAAAGCTGACATTTCCCACAGTTCTGGTACATCTGCACGCTTTTCCACGTCTTCACAACCTGCTTCGTCCTCCTCAGCGCCGGCCTCACAGTCGCGCAGGACATAACCTCCACCCCTCTCCGCCGCCTCCTTGCCGCCACCCTGGCTCTCTCCGCACTCATCAGCGTCGCTCATATCTTCCTCCTAACCTTCCAGTGCACGCCTCCCTCCGCCTTCTGGTCCCGCAACCGCACCGACACCTCCCATCACTGCTCCTCCACCCGCACGACCATCGCCTGGCACACCTTAACCGCCACCACAACCGCAGCCACCCTCCTCCTCTCCGCCTTCCCCATCGCCGCGCTCCTCTCCCCCGGCACTCCCTGGCGCAAACGCGCCGCCATCGCCATCCCCACCACCTTCGCTCTCGCGTAAGCCGTCCACCTGCCCCGCGCCCCTTCTTCCCCCGCTGACGACCAAGCGCCGCCACCACCTCCGCCCTCCAGACCACCCAGGTCTCATCTCTGAGCAACACTGCCGACCTGACGTGTACACTTCCCCCCCCCTTTTTTTTCCCGTCTCCCGCCGAGCAGACGCGCTAACGTGGCGCAGTCACGGCCGCCGACTTCGCCATCTTCGCCCTCCTCACGCCGTCGCTCGGGCTGGTGGCGGCGAGTCTGGCGACGCTGGGGCCGTGGTTGAAGGAGTTGGGCTGGGATACCGAGGCGGGGGCGGAGGTGGCGTGGCGGCGGGAGAGGGGTGGGAGGGGGAGGAGGAGGCAGGTGGGTGTGGTGAGGGGGCTGGATGGGGAGGATGTGGAGGCGGTGTTGGAGGAGGCGGTCAGGCAGGGGATGGAGAGGTTGGTGGGGAGGGGTGGTGGGGGTGGGTGATGCGTGGTTGAAGGAGGTGGATGTTTTTGGGGGCTGTTGGACGGCGGGAATGCTTGTTTGAGGTTGAGATGCAAAGGGGAAGATTACTTGGCCTCATTTGATGTATGTCGCTATCGGCCCTGGGGGGAACTCCGTGCTGGGAGAAAACACACTTCCGAGTGGGGGCAGCTTTTCCTCCGCGCCTGCTTACGGAACTCTTGAGCTCCATTCCGAGCCTCATCCACAAATCAGTCAGTGACGCCCCACGCACTTTCTTTTCTCTACAATTGCATCTTCAAGTCGTACCGTCAAGCATACTACCAGAAACACGGCTTACCTCCAACAAATGATCCGTCTATCCAACCAATCCATTCGATCCATCATCTTGAGCACCACAGCGAACAACACACACATCCTTCCGAACCACTCACACCACCGACACTGACGCCCCATCTCCTCACACCTAGCCGCCTCCCCACCCACCGCTCCACCCACCCCCACCACTGCATACATCAACGCCCGCCCCGCCGCCACCACGCACGCCCGTCAGGCCGCAACCCAGCAGCGCACCGCCCTCAACCGCGAAGCCCTCAACCCCGGCATCCCCGCCCCCACCCCACCACCAACCGCCGCACAAACGCCCAGCAACTGTACCACGCGGTGCGGGTGGAGGAGGGGCAGATGGTGGGGTTGAGGAGGCGGATGGTGGGGGGCGGAGAGGCGGGAGATAGCGGCGGAGTTGGGGAGAGTGAGGGAGGTGGTGTTTGGGGTGGTTGTGGGTGAGGGGGTATGAGGTATTGTTTGGTTGGTTGGAAGGGTGAGGGAGGTTTGGTGGGATGGCGGAGTTCGAGAGGCGGGCGGAGGTCGTCATTGGGGGTCTGAATTCGCTCGTCGACGTGCGTGGCGCCGGGATCTTAGCGAACGCAATCTCGTCACTATTCGGCCGGTTGATAAATTCTCCCTGAGATGCTGTCACACAGCCACTACCGCTATGCGGCGTTCTTGTTGCGTTAGGTCGGAAGACAGACTGAACGATGCAAATTTGCCAGACTCGGTTAGCGCGTTCTTGAAAAGGCAAATCCGTCCACACGGCAAGCTTGCATATCTGTCGTGTAAGTATCCCTGCCTGTCAATCATATGGTCATGAGTTGGGACAGGATGACTGTTTCAACAACATACAAGTTGGCTTGAAAGCCATCGCTCACCTCCTGCCGGACGAACCGCGAACGGACGTTGCAACACGAAAGGTGCACGGACGTCATCTGCTTCCTCCAGCATGCGTCCCCTCTTCTCATTCTTTGCAGACTTATATCCATAGAGCCATTATTGAGTGGATAGCTTCAAAAAGAGAAGTGTCTGATTCTCATGTCTCTGGTCAACCACCTTGAAGGGTTCTCTCCAGCTGCCGTCCTCAAATCCCGGAAACCCCACCCTTTCATCTTCTTCGGATTTTTTTTACATGTTACAGCCGCCCCACATCCAGCATCAGCCGCCTAAATAAGATGAATTAGCACTCTCATTGTACATATAGGATACTCATTCGGCGATTACCAGGCCAACACCTCCCTTCGTCTCCCACTAACCGTCAACATAACGGAGATCATCCCCAGCAGACACTTACTCCTTACAAAAGGTCCGTTCCCGCATCACTCGAATTATCCGTGCCATATTCCTTCTGAATTGCTAATCTGCTGTAGCAAAGTGAATGATCTTGCAAAGGAGTAAGAAAATTGGCATATTGTTGAGAGGAGGGTTGGGGAGGTGCCCTTATATAGTCTCCTCTTGCGCTAACTATAGATGGACTAACATACAATGACGTAATTTGCTACATCTGCATGGCTACAGGACCTGATGCACGTGGACTTCAGCGGAAAGACGAACGTGCACTATCTCGAGCAACTCGTATATCCGAAGCGGCCGCTCTATAAGGATTGGGGGACGGGTTGTTTTCCTACAAAGCATAAACCGCCAACAAAAGTCCTGTCCAGTGCTTGCAAGCCATTTTAATGGCGACTGCCAAGCTCGGAAGGACTGTTGGTAGTATAAAGTACTATGACCCTGCGTAGAAGCAACTACGGTTCCGTATCCGTGCATGCATCCTTGGCTCTGAGGGAGACAAAGCTAAATGTGATAGCAAAGATCTCGTTTCGTTTCTGCAGGAGCTGGTTTTCTAGCATCCTGGAATACCACATGAACAACGAGAGGAGCCAGCACAACTATGGATCCCCCGTTCTCTCCGTATCGCTCCTCCAGGACCTTGTCGAGAACATCAAATGGTCTTATCTTCCAGCCAAAAATGTCTCTCATGTTGGCCGTTATGTTCCTACTCCGGCTGTGCTCGCCACTCCAGCTTCAGCGCCTTTTAGTACCATGCAGAATTACACAAAGCGCCCCGGCCCCCTACCACCAGCGCTTCACGTCCTCAGCGACCCCCGATGAAGACTAAAACTACGCCACTTCTCCAAGAACGACAAGCCTAAAGGACACTATCAAGACTATTCCCGGCATCACTGAAGTCAGAAGCATGCTATATGCTCAAATTACGTGACGAGGCAGCGCGAGATCGATGAGAGGAGGTGTGTTGATGTGGCGGTGGAGAAGGTCGGGAAGTAGATGCGCGACTTGGCCCCCGAGGACATTTACTTGTAAACTATATTTTGTAAGACTAGGTGTAGCGAATCAGATGACTGTATGCTAGTCCGACTTTAGCTAGCGCGAGAGGCGGGTATACAGGGCACCTCCCTAACCCTCCTCTCCACACCATGCCAAGAATCTTACTACATTGCAAGATCATCTACTTTGCTACACTAGGTGGTCGCTCCTGGGACTTAGTTGATACCCTTTCAGGATGGCACAGTTATACTAAGTATGATGATGTCCAGTATTGGCGTTGTATGGTTTTGTTATTTGATTCCGCTCTTTCTCAGCACCATTAACTTCGGCAACAAGTTTCACGCTCATTCGTGCATCTTCTTTGTACTGCTATACTCTTCAATTCTCAAATTTCTTCCTTGAACGGCTTCTCTAACTGGAAAGGGTTCTATTCCGTTGCAAAATGGGTATTTTTGTGGAGCGTCAGTTCCAAAAATGGGGGCGATAAGCGGGTGAGACGGTTTATACAAAATATTCTGCTGCTACCATGACTATTTTCCTTTTCCTTTTGTTATTCCAGTATGTGTCCAGACGAATGATTCAACTGCCCATTTGTGGACTGCATCTGAGTTTGAATCTTCTGCGACACTTCTCGAACTGATCATGTAACAAGTGAGACATATCATACAGCCTTGCTCGAATGAACACCTCAGAACCCTAAAGCGCTTCATGAAACGCCGTGCACGTAGAGCCTGCGTGAAGTCAAGTAATTCATTGGTAGGAACGCAGTCACCTTATCACTACCGACCATGAGGAGTCCACAACTATGAAAACAATATTGACGTGCACTCCCTTACACGTCCAACGTCACCGAAATATTTTCTGCCCCTCAGATTCTGAAGGGCCATGGATGGATCACGTATTTTGACTATATTAATATTTCAACGTCTTTGCACTAATTAATTCTTCTCCAAATTTTCTCTTCAAATGTTTGCCCTTCATGATTACATCAAAGACACTTATTATGCCGGTGATCCTTTGGAGACACCACCACAGGTCAACATTCCCTTGTTCACGTTCGGAAACGATACTACCATTGATGATAGATGCGCAAGAGCGCGCCTTCGAGCAAGCCTTATATCAAATCTTCAGAATGCTTGGATCTTTTTAAGAGGTGAAGAGAAGGACATCATTTGATGATTGGATACTCATAATTACACCGTAACTCTCAGAGGCAGGGATGAGATTGAGGTGGTGTTCCGAGCTATTCAATATGTGTGAACCTGGTTGATTTGAAGTATATCTGACGTGCACTCTGTCGGAAACGAGTTTGATTTCCAGCTTTTAGCGTCCGATTGGCTGTGGAAATTGTAAAGACAGGTTCATGCACAGTGGGGGCCAATGGGGCCAAAATAAGCGCCAAGAGACTTGGCCAATACTGGGATCTGGGGTTTTTGCGAGTCATCATGGACTTTGCAGGACATCCGAATACGTAGCGGAAGACACTAGAAATGGGTTTCTAGAAGAGTTTCTTTGTATGCCATGGCGTTGTAGAGCATTCGACGTTCGGCCTTTCGAAGATTCAAAATCGAGCCAAGAACCACGATGGTATCTAGGTTGGACTAGGCTAGGCTACCGTATGCAGGGTTGACCGTGTGTAAGCCACTCTCGCTTCGGACCACTAGAGTGGCAGAGCGGTGTGCGCATGGTGGCTATTCCGTTCCCTGCACCACGCCCACCTCTCCGATTCCGCCTATCATCATTCCACATGGTCCGGACCCCAAAAAGCAAACTCCCCTGCATGATCCTCCTGGTTGGTGCGCACTAATAAGACTACTGCACTCCGCCGTGAGCGCGTTCCCTGTAGTTTCTCTCTTTTCTCCTCTTAGCCTCTTGGGCTTAACAGCGGGACGCTCGCTATTTTGTACCACTCTTTAATCTTTAATGCGCACCATGAATACAAAACCGCACGAAGTTCAAAGCGGGACTGGAGCTAACACACAAGCCGGCCTCGAGGTTGATTCATATAGCAAACTTGAAGCTGTAGGAGCTGGGCGGCCAGAGGACAATCTTCCGGAAGTTGTTGCAGAACCGCATCATGCAGCCAGTCCTCAGCAACCGAAGACAATATGTGGCCTCAGTCGAAAAGCGTTCTGGATTGCTCTAGCCATCGTTCTATTAATTATCGTGGGCGCAGCTGTCGGTGGCGGTGTTGGCGCAACAAGAAAGTCGGGAGATTCGTCCAGTTCCAGCTCCAGCTCAAGCTCAAGCTCCAGCGATTCATCTTCTCCGAATGACACTGACACGCAAGCGACGAATACATTTCTGCCAAACACCAGACTTACGACGTTCAATTACACCGAAAATGACGTTGAATTCAGCAGCGTCTTCTTCCAATCCTCTGAGGCATCCATCTACCAATCGCTGTGGAACTCGTCTGCAAAGACCTGGACTGTATTGCCGGCAATACAGAATGGATCTGAAATCCAGGTCCAGGAGAACACACCACTAACTGCAAGTGTGCTGCAAGACGACGAGTCATCGGTATGGTGTTCGAACACCTAGGGTTTCCACCCGGCTTTAACACGTGCTCCAGACGCCATCATTCTTCCTCTTCTTCCTTGATTCCGCAGGCAAACTCCGCGCCTACACAGCCTCCAGCCTCTCCGGCTCGTGGACAGCAGACACCTCCGTCGACGGTGAAATCAACGTGCCGTCCACTTCGGCGCTTCTCACGTACAGCAAACCCAGCGAACACTACACCGACACTCAATTCCTCGTTTGGCAGCAGTCTCCCAGCGGGAAATTGCAGATCAAGTGCCTGAGCAGCTCGTGCGGAGAGCAGAGCCAGGCAGAGCTGGACGACGTGTGGCCGGTGTCGAACCTGAACTCCAGCGTCGCCATCGCCCCGCTCTACTCGCGCTTCAACTCCAGCTCGCCGCAGCTCGCCATGTACGGGTACAGCAACGGCCTCTGGGAGACGCACTACGGAAACCTCTCCGGCGACGGGTGGCTGTGGAACCAGCAGCGTGAGTGCAGCAACCGCGGAATCAGGTGGTCATGGGTTGCCTTGGCTGACGAAGTGACGACAGAGACGCCCAGCAGCCTCAACGTGAACGACCTCTCCAAAATGTCGGCGAATGCGAGCATCGCAGCGTTCACGCTGGGCTGGTACACGACGGCGGAAGGCGACCGCACGGCTCCGCAATACCTCCACGTGGTCTGGACACAGCCCACCAGCAAGGGGGCGTCGGTTCTGGTGAACAAGGGCGAGCAGTGGGAGGGACTGGACACCACGGCGGCGGCGGCGTTCGATGACGTCGTGGGATATTCATCCATCGCGGCAAACCAGGCTGGAAAGGTGTACGCGGTTGAGGATGCGGGCGGAGACGTGGGTGCGCAGCTCGTGGAGTGGCAATTCGTTCTCAGCAATGCGAGCTACGTGAGAGTCGGTAGTGTGGACACCACGGTTCCGCAGTGAGTAAAAGAGATGGGATGGGTCGGGAGGGCAGCTGAGCTGGAAGACGTTTCAGGACGATGAACGCGCGCCTTTTCGGTGCGATCGCAGGATTCGCACGCGGCACGTGGATGTCTCTCCTCTCGAATTTGATACGAAGGCATCCAGGTTTTATCGGGAGCCGAGACTGAATCTGGATTGTCACCACTGTGGAATCCGGGTTGAGAGGAAGCGAGGAGAAACTCGCGCGACCGTCTTACACTGCACTGGGAACTCTGCATGACGATTGCGAATTCCGCAAGTGGTTTCATATGCCTGTTTAAGTGGCCACAGAATTGGATGTGGATTTTCTAAACTATCTGACCATTTCTCTACCACCACTGTACTTAATGCACTACAAAAGAAAAATACCCGTACAGTGGAGCCGAAGCATCCACCTGGGTAGACTACAGCAGCAGTATTCCAAAGCTATCCGGATGAACCCCCAAATTCCGACAAAAGCTTCTCTAATCACAGTGCTTCCTCCTCTGTAAGGGCCCGACGTCAACAGAGCCCTGCTTGAGAAACAGACCAACACTGGGAGTAGCTTTCTCGCTCTCACATTCCACCATGGCTCTGACGGCACTTCTGGAAGCCATCAGACAGCTGGTTGAAGTAACTGGCGTGCTCATCCAGCAGAGTACGGCTCTCAGACTCCTTCCTCTCCAACTCGGCGATCCTCGCAAGTAGACCGCTCTGAACATCCTCGGCGGCAGGATTCTCCTCAACAGCCTGTTCAGCACCAACCTGGTCGTGCTGCTCCAGCTCACGTTCCAGCTGCTTGACACGCTCTTCCGCCACGTCGGCACGAAGCTTCTCCTTTTCAGCGCGCTGCTCCAGCTTACGCTCAAGCTGTTTGACGAGCTCTTCTGCCTCATCCGCACGATGCTTCTCCTCGTTAGCGCGCTGCTCCAGCTCGTGCTTAAGCTGCTCGACGCGCTCTTCCGCCTTGTCGGCACGACTCTTCTCCTTGCCAGCGCGCTGCTCCAGCTCACGCTTAAGCTTCTTGACGAGCTCTTCCGCCTCGTCGGCACGACGCTTTTCCTCGTTAGTACGCTTCTCCAGCTCACGCTCAAGCTGTTTGACGAGTTCCTCCGCCTTGTCGGCACGAGTCTTCTCCTGGTTAGCGCGTTGCTTCAGCTCACGCTTAAGCTTCTTGACGCGCTCCTCCACCTCGCCGGCACGACGCTTCTCCTCATCAGCGCGCTGCTCTAGCTTATGCTCAAGGTGTTTGACGCGCTTGTCCACCTGTTCGGTAAGACGCTTTTCCTCGCCAGCGCGTTGCTGCAGCTCACGTTCAAGCTTCTTGACGCTCTCTCCCGCCTCGTCGGCACGACGCCTCTCCCCGTCAGCACGCCGCTCGCCCGCCTCCAAGCGCCGCACGTACTCCGCACTCTCCCTCTTCAGCGCTTCAACCGCCTCACCGCGAGCCCTCTCCGCCTCATCGGCGCGCCGCGTGTACTCCGCACCCTCCCTCCGAAGCGCCTCGGCAGCCTCATCCCGCGCCCTCTCCGCCTCATCAGCACGCCTCCTCTCTCCATCCGCGCGCTCCCTCTCCCCATCCGCCCTCCTCCTCTCCCCCTCCGCCCTCCCCCCCTCCTCAATCCACAGGACCTCCGCCTCGCCCGCCCGCCTCGCCTCCGCCTCCGCCCTCGCCCCCACCTCCTCCGCCCGCCTTCGCTCCTCCTCCGCGTGCCGGTCCGCCACGCGCGCGATGCGCAGCTCGCGGTCCGCGCGCTCCGTCTCGTGGGCGACGCGGCGCTCGGCGTCGTCCGCGCGGCGGCGCTCGTCGCGCGCCAGCTGCTCGGCCTCGTCGGCGCGCTCCTGCTCGGCGGCGAGGCGGCGCTCGGTCTGCGCGGCGCGGGCGGTGGCGGAGGCGTGGAGCTGCGTTGCGAGGGCGGTGGAGAGCTCGAGCGCGGCGAGCTTTTGGCGGTAGAGGGCGGCGAGGTCGGGGCTCTGTTCGTTGCCGGGGTGGGTGGCGGCGGTGGTGGGGGCTGCCTGGTCGCCGCTGTGGGGGGCGTGGTTGTCGTCGTGAGGACCGGCGCCGTGGTGGTCGTGGTTGCCGTCGTGAGGGCCGGCGCCGGTGCCGCGAGGCTCATCTTCGTCCCCGTTAGTGTCGCCCTCGCCGTTGGGAATGGTCTCGTGGGCTTCCTCGGTGACGCCTGTCATCTTTGGGACTTTGGACGGACGGGTGTCGGCGGGGGGCGTGGAAGAACGGGAGCGAGCGCGGCGGAGAGAGGTCAAGCTCATCTGGGGAGCGGCGTCTGACGTGTGGCTGGGTGACGTTGGAGTGTACGATGGCGAGTGCGGGTTATAGTTTGGCGACTGGGGCTCGTAGACGGGGGAACGCGGCTCGTTGGTGAGCTGGTCTGGATCCTGGACGGACGAGTCTGGCTCCTGGGTGAGCGAGTCTGGCGGGGCGCGTGCGGACTTGGTGGAGTCTGGCTCGGGTCCAGACACGGCGGTGTTGGTGGAAGCAGCGGTAGTAGTGGGAGTAGCAGTCGTTGTAGGGGCAGCGGCGGTGATAGGAGGAGCGGCAGTGATGGGAGCAGCGGCGGTAGTGGCAGCAGCGGCGTGCTCGGCATCGGTCGCGGAGGTTGATCGACCAGCGTCCAGTGAGGACTGGGACTCAGGCTGACGCGGCGTGGCGTCGATGAGGTCCTGTAGGTCCTTGACCGAGACATTGCAGCGTTTGCCAAAGACGCCCCTCGCGCTCCGGACGTCCTGCTGGGACTCCAGTAAACTGTGTAGACGGTGGACAGAGACAAGGCTGCGCACCCGAGCCAGCTCGAGAAGCTTGGGGATCACGTTGATGGGGAAGCACAAGGCGTGGCGCGGTGTCATGCTGTTTGCCTCCACAATTTCCGAGAACGGCTTGTTGAAGTGAGACTCCAGACCGACGATTGCGTCTCTGTTCGCGCGAACATTGTTTTCCGTCTTGCCCTTTCGGCCCGGGAAGAAGCGGCAGGTGAATTGAAGACTGGCGCCCCTAGCTGAGCCAAGCCTGGCCACAGCCTCGTTCATGATGGTGGGGCCGCCGGCTCTGTTGCCGTGCGCCGCGCCAGTCTTGTCCACCGCGTTCTTGTACGATGCCGCAATGATGGCCTCAATGTAGCCGTTGTTGGGAGCTGCTGTGGCTGTGGCTTGTAGAGCATCAGCAGTGCTGTCCTGTCCAGGGCCGCGAGCATCTGCGCCTTCAGCAGCCGCGTTGGCAGGCATAGCATCGGCGCCATCCACGGAATCCGGTTCGTTGGCCATCTCATCGGAAGCAGAGGCAAGAGAGCCGGCGGCGGGACCTGAGTGGCATGTGTTCGAGCCATGGTGGGGGGCATTGGCGGATGGAGTGCTGGCCTTTCTACTGTGTTATCTTGAAGCGCAGCGATCTTGGATCAAGTGGGTAATAAGAAATACCTGTGCTTTTTCACCGGCACTAGCCGCGCTCGGCGGCGAACCCTGGTTTGACATGGCGGCCAATTCGCGAGAGCGTTTGATGACAACGTTGTGGCTGCTCATGGAATCAGAGAGGCGCGCGGACTTGGTCGCCTTTTGCAAGGTCGAAACTGTCGCGTATGTGGATGTCCAGTGCGGGACGTCGAGGGGTAACCTTCGCTTGCAGGATCGCCTTTGCGGGACGTCAAGCTACTGCGGATTGGACGAGACAGTCGAGGTAGAGCTACTGTCTCGCAGATCTAGTGTAGGAGGGGGTCGAGGTTGAGAAGGAGGAGGAAGCTGGGGCGCCGATTAGAGGTACCTCGCGTTGCGGAACGGCAGTAGAAAGCCCGACCTTCCGACACAGGCCACTGCTGATGGAAGCGTATCGAAACCGGGGGATCGGCGGTGTTGAATGAAGAAGGAGCGCAGATAGTGGAGAGAGAGTCTGGAGTGAGCGGAGAGCACACTGACCCGAGATCATCTACCCCCAAACACTTCCTCTGATCATCACTACCGACGGGGAGCTAAGTCTTGCACTTCAGATATTCACTTGATTTACATATAGGAGACAATTCCCCGTGCTGTCGAGCTCTGGTTTAGTACGCAATTTGCTATTGTTAAGCTTCTCAGAATAACTGTCTTCCCGCTCATTCCAACTCCACATGCATCCCGCAAAGCATAGCGTTGTTAGAGTCTCGTTGAACCTCACTTTCTTGCCTGCTCTGTACATCATCTTCGATGCTATCCTCGAGCTACCAGATGTCTCCGAATATACGCCGCAGTCTTTCAGCGTCACGCTGAGGATATGAAGTGCTACAACCCCGACAGCTTGACGGGCTGTCCACGGACATCTCTCGGCTTCCAGGACAAGGATTTCTTATAGTCCGTCGTAAATATCAGAATGAACGGACAATGAGACGCTCTCTTCATAACGATGTCGAATCTACGGACGAACATTTCAGTCTGGGGTAAATAATGGTGAATCCCATCGGAATGAGAAGTGTCTGCCTTGATGTAAAACTGAAACACAGAATACATAAAACGAAAACCAACTTCGACTCGAGTCGATATCAGCTTCTGTACAAGCGGTAGTGTACGCTTGTAATTCATGGCTTTACTTATATACGCTCGGAAGGTAAGTCATAGAGCCTTACCCGCTTCGGAGTCTTTTAAACTTTTTAGGTCCCAAAGAGAATTAAACGCCGCCCAGAATTATGTATGCTAAAAATTGGAAGTCTTTGGCTTTTGATGTGACGTGAGAGAGCTATAGGAATGCTACGGCCCGCAAGTGTAGTTAGTAAATAGGGAGGTCAAGCTTTCATAAACTACCATCCAAATGAAAGGCTATGTAATGCGGTGCAGGTCAAGGATACTCCCCCCGGTCCATCAACTGAACTTCTCCTGATACGGCAACATCTAAAGAATCCTGTTTCAATCCTGGATACTGGACCCTGGACCTTAGGCTCCTTGACTTTCTCCGCATTACCCCAGTAGCAACGAAACTTAGGCGGTACTGTTCTTGATGAACTATTGGAGCCTCGTACTACGCTGATTGCTAGACCACTATTGTATAATCAAGTCTGGTATCTGCTCAGGTGGATCGTCGACAATCTCGAGAGGGCGTTCAGGGCAGACAATGGGGAGGGTCATACGGCAGAGGCGCTTTTAAGGTGGCTATAATCTTGTGGACTGAGTTTCCTGTTAGTGGCTGTTACGTATGGTGCTATATAACGATTCCGCAGGTCCGCAACAGGCTTGTAAAAGTAGTCGAGAGGCTACTGCTGAAACGCGGTCCAAGTGAAATAGGGTCAGTTGAATCAGGTGCAGCTCAAGTACTCCTACAATTTTTTCTCTTTTCCCTTTTCCCATCCGCTTATTCTTCAAGAGCAGTGCTGTCCGGATAATGCTTTCCCGTCGTGTCACCCTTACTCGTACGTCCTCAAAACACCGCTGGCAAACTCAATAAGGCCGCCGCTCAAGCAAATCCCAAACGCACTTAGCCTCTCCCCTTAGTCATGTCGGCGCCACCACCCATCGTCGATCACCCCCCGCGGGCCGCGGGCATCGCCACGCGAGGCACCCCGTCAATCAAGCCTCTCTCGTCCACTAAGCCCTGCCGATAAGCCAGCGCACGCACGCACGCTACGCCACCCGCACCAGCGACCCGGGTAAGGCAACGTAGGCACGACCTTCCTTCGTTTCCTCCCCACACCCACCACCACCACAGCCTGGCCTAGCCTACCTGCCTGCCTACCACACGCCGCAACCGCCATCGATGCAGCCCGACCAACTAACCCGCCCACCACCGCCCCCCCCAAAAAACCCCAGCTTCCACCAACAGCAACCCCCTCCTCCCCCCGCGCCACACCCCACCATCCCGCCCAACACGTGGTAACGCACCCGGCCCCGCGGCCACGGACTAGCCAGCCCAACCCATGGCCCGCCCGCACGTCTCGCCACTCAAAAAACAAACTTTATTCCCGGTGCCTCAGTCAGCCACCCACGCAACCAGGCCCGCTCATCGGCCCGCGCCGGGCAAATTTTCGCCGGCCGTGCTGCGGTGGTCGCCTCGCCCGCTGCGGTGTGGGGAAGGGAAGGGAAGAGAAGGGAAGGGGAAGGAGGAGGCGCAAGATTATCCCCTTTTTGAGTGGGCGGAGGGGAGGGGTCCGGTGGGTGGGATTGGGTTAGCTTGGGTCGGAGGTGTGGTCGGGTTGATTGCTGTGGGGTTGGAGAACTGAGTCAGGTGCGGTTCGGGTGGGTCGGTTGGATTGCTTTGGGGTGACGTAGGTGGAATGGAGTGGTTGTGAGATGTGGGATTTTTGTGGCGGTGGAGATGGGGGAGTTTCTTGGTGTTGTGGAATTGGTGGGGTGGTGATGGTGGTTTGACATGTTGGATGCCTGGCTCCTGTCGGTTCCCACAGATGGACAGTGGCATTTTCTGTTTGAGAGGTCGTTAGATCGGGGTTTGTTAGGGCATCGGTGGGGCGGGTAAGACAATGTGATGCTGTATAACTGATAAGGAATAGATGGGGAAATAGACGGCGCAAAGCCTGATTCGTAGAAGGTATATTCACTGCTTATTTCGGTGTTTCTTTCTTCAAGTGCCCACAAGTACTGCCTGTGATGCTAAGACACAACGCTCCTAAAACACCTGCGTTCTTTTTTTGCTGGGCTTGTTACCAGCTGGTATCTGGGTCGTGTTCATCCCCCCGTCATCCCCGTGAAAACAAAGAAAAGAATTACACGTCTATTGCCCCTTCGTGTATGCTCCCTCTGTCCTTACCAGCATCCATTACGCCTCCTGCACAACAGGCAGCTTGCTTTCTTCTCGCCGCTTTCCGTCCCCCGTTATCTTGTCGTTATCGTCCGTAGTCATCATCAGTATCGGTGAGTCGTTCAACCTATTCCGACCCGTCGTTCGCGTCTTCTGAAAGAGCCTCTTCAACGCCTTTCCCGTGTCCACACACGCATTGCAGCACTGGCTCCACGAAGTGGCAATGTAGATCATGCAGTTCCAGAACCCCTGTGTGGGGATGATGGCAGCGCAGAAAACGGCGATGCCATAGTCGGCCTTGCCACCATTGAAGGCCGAATAGACGCGGTTGATAGTAGCGGGGATCTACCAAGATGCACATCAGCAAGAGAGTTCCAAAGCCGTGTTGAGCGACTAACCCAGACAATGAAGAGCGCGATGAACATGAGGAAGGCCACTTTGGCATAACTCCATGCCGCGTCATTCGCTACCCCGTACTGCGTGTGGAGCTTGTCCGAGTTGTTTTGGTCTGATGAACCACCAGATTCGACGCGGTCAAGTAGCGCGAACTGGGCCTCTGCCAGCTCTGTTGGCGTCCCCCTGGATATGGATGCGGTGGCGTAGAACTTGTTGATGTCCTGATCCGTTTGTTTGTTGTTGGAAAAGGGCCAAATTGCGGAGTTGCAGCAGCTGTTGCATGACGTTTGCTGGCCGGTGTAGACGCAGTGCGGATTGCCGTGGACGTGTACGGCTTGTGGCGGGCTGAGCTGGCGAGTGCTGGAGAAAGAGCTGCGGGCCTGGCTGTCGGTCTTGCACTGCTCTATCACCATGCTGTCGTTGTCTCTACTCACGTCCTCGGTGATGACCTCGATTTCAGTCACACGTTGGATGCGATTCTTTTGGATGTTGGCGGTGAACGGATTGCCGGTTTGGAGAAGCGGGACGGGAGGATCGGAATAGCTGCGACCAGTGCCGTTTCCATTGCGAGAGGATGCTCGTTGGCGAAAGATCTCTCGGCCAGTCCTGAGGTAGATGGCGATTGTGATGAGGATTACAACCCTAGGCCCAGCAGCATTAGTGTCTGGCCGGTTCGGTGTCAGCGCAGGAGAAGAGGATCCTCACCAGACGGGGATGTAAAAGAAAGCAAACCGCACCCACTCGAAATCTTGCGAGATCCAGCACCAGATCTGCTAGCATAAGAAGAGAGACTCGACAGAGCACCGGGCGGAAGGACTCACTGTAGCATCCCCGTAGATGTGGGAATGCACCGGTGACATGTCCAAGATCAGATAGATGGCGGCGGGGATAAACCAGACGCCGTAGTTGATGGCCACGTCGCGCATTTCAAGGCTCCGAAGGTCGTTCGCGTCGTATTTTCTACTGGCGGTGTTACTGAATGGGCGTCTTGGACGGGCAGGGGAGGATTACCGGAAAAAGGTCAGATACACGTTCCTGGCCATGGAAAGTGTCCACATGGCGTCCGCCGGCATAAACCTACACGAAGCGGTGTTAGAGACGAAGCGAAGAGTGCGAAGACGCATACATTTGCATGAAGAAGCCCTGGAAACGGCACAAGTCCGAGCTCGCTCCACGAGCAGGGGTGCCGGAGACGGAGATGATGGAGCCCACATTCAAGAGGACGTTGCCGATGGAGGCGTAGATGATGAGCCGGTTGATGGGCTTGCGGAAATACGGGAAGGCGGCGAAGGTGGCCACGACGAAGACGGTGCTCGCGATGGAAAGCGTGGACGCCGCCCTGGATACGCTCTCGTAGGTGCGGGCCTCATCACTCATGGCGAATCTGGCGGCGGTGGTCGAGGCGAGGGAGCATTCGAGAATCGAGATAGAACGAAGTGAGGGACAGGTCGCTAAGAAATAGCGTTCATCGGCCGGTGTTGGCAACGGCGTGGGGAAGAGAGGCGCTTAGGTACATTGTCGGCGTCGCTGGGCACGCCGGCGAGGAAGTACCCAGCAGGCCGGCCAGACAGGCGTGAGCGACGTCTACGCGAGACAGCTGGGACTAGACCGCGGTCGGCCCGCGGAGGGAGAGCCAGTGGGTGCTGCAGGCGGCGGGGCACGTGGCAGCGCAGCCAGCGGCGGCGCCAGGCGCTGCCCTACCGGCGGAGCAGGCAGCACCCATGCGCGCGGCGCACATCAGCCGGGGCGGACAGCGCCGGATGGCCGGCGGGAGGTTCTGAGCCACGCGGCAGAGGGCGTTCCGGGGCCCCTCGACGGCGTGCAGCGATTCGAGAAGGCCGAGAGAAGGGCCGAGCCCGCAGCCAGGGCGGGCGGAGGTGTGGCGCCGCCGCGAAGGTTGCGAAATGGGACGATTTGCGGTGGCAGAGGTGGCATTAAGCTCGCAACGGCCCGACTGGGACAGGCGACGCAGCAATGCCCGCGCTGTGTGCCAAACCTTATTCGCTCCAGTCTCACCTCGCCCCCGTCATCGCCTGCCACAGCTCACCGCCCGCGCTCTCCACTCTCTGCCGGTGCGTGTTGAGAGACGCCAGCATCCACCCGTCCTGCCAACGGCTCCCACTTCGTCACCATGCGAGCCGGCAACTCCTCCACAACTCACTCTCCCGCCATTGCAACACCGCCGCTCTGCAAATGGGATCAGCTGGCCGGGTCGCTGTTGTCGCAAGCGTGTTGGCCCCGTTCGCCCTCTTCACGACCCCGGCTCTTGCAGGATGGACGGCTGGATGATGCTTGTCGCAAGGATACGAACGGAATAGTTTCACCCACCCCGCCGGGCCTTCACAGATACGTCTCACTGCATCTAGTGCCACGCGCTGGCCATCAGCGCCGTCGTTTTCTTCTGCCTCCCGCATGAGCTTGTGCCGCAGGACCTCCCGAGTGAGGACATCGCGACTCTTCTCCGCGCTGCGCTCGCTATGAAGGTCATCTTTGTCGCCGGCGTCTCTTTGAACAAGGTGAAGTTACCACGGGCGAGGAGGCTGGAACTGACTGGCCGCTTCTCCTTTGGATTCCTGTAAGCCTCCCCCAGAATAAACGAGTAAGCTAAAAGAAGATGACAGAAACACAAGTCTCTCCATCCTAAGACTTATCCGCGCCTGCTACTTCACCATCAAACTGACCTGGTCCGAAGCGCGTGCCGTTCTCTCCTTTACCGTCAAGACCGATCTAGGCATCGTCTGCATGCCATGCTGCAAGCCCGCTCTCGTAAGGCTATTCTCGTGCCTCTTCAGACACAAGAACAAACCGCTTCCACTGCACGGCGCGAGCCCCCGAAAGGCTCCGGTGCGGGACCCATATTCCGTCTCAATGATGGTCGAGATGGCGGGTTCGACAGTCTACACAGCTGGCACGCCACCGGTGTTGATGCATCCGCCACCGATCCACAGCAGTCGTGGCTTCGCTTGAACGTCCCTGAGCTAGACAGTCTTGGACTCAATAGAACATTGGTGAACGGGAGAGAGTAGCCGGTAGGAATCTTCATAAGACTGAGACATTTTAGAGGAAAATTGAGACGGGCTTAATGCGGTAGAAAAGCTGGAGGCATGATCAGACGTCCAAGTAGTCCTCTTTACCTTACGAGAAAATCTCTCGAACAGAGGGTCATATGCCAATACAAGTCGGCCACTACCATATAGTCGAGATTCTGTTAGGCCGTTCCCTGCTGCGTGTGCTGAGGGTCGTTTCGTACAGAGCAGAGCCGTCGTGCTTGACGCCTTTCATCTTGTTGCTACGTATCAGCTCATTCCATCCCATCACAGATGAGGGCGCCCATTCATCACTATTTCCAAAGACTATCTCACGGAACGAACACTAGCCCGCATCGCGTCTGGCGAAGTCGACGTAGGCAAGGCGCAAGCGCGGTCACTCTTCAACCTTTCCTGCTAGACCACCGCAATCTATTGTCATCGCCTCCGACATAGTAGCTCCTGCACCACATGCAATACGCACATGGAAACTCTGAAGGAGGACATAGCTAAATGGCCCAAGACGGACTACGTCAACCCAGAGACCCACGTCGGTTTGCTTGTCGGGTTTCAAGTTCCACTAGCCATTCTCATGACCCTGGCTCTTGTCTCTTGGTTTTACAGCTACAGCATCATGCATCACATTCTCAGTTGGGATTAGGGGGTGATATTGGTCGCATGGGTATTTAGATACGCTACCCACACTGCACCGCTGTTAGGCTTGCATGCGCTTCCGCTGACACCCTCTTTCACTCTAGTGCTGTGCCCTCTCTTGCGGTATTCCTGCATGGTGCGGCGTTAGTTGCGGTCTGGGATTATGGGACACGGAGAGAGAATGGGAAGAGTCCAGGCTTCGTTCCATCTTGACTGTTGACGCAATGATCGCCGTCAGTTCTTCCCTGACCGCGACATCGGCCTACGTGACCGATCTACGCCTCTATTCCGGTCGCACCAATATCCACTTTTGCCGCACCTCCACTGACTGCCATATCTGCTTTGGCATTGCATTCTTCTCTGCCGCATTCGCTCAGTGTTGCCCCATGAAACACGGACACGCTTAACCACAAATGTATCTCGGAGCCATACGTGTGGTAAGCGGGGGGCAATTCTCAATAGCTGCAGCGATCTCATCGTGATTCGACGGCCAGCCCGCCTCCTCCATGGCCTCAAGCCGCCATACAAGCGGCGCGTCAGGCTGATAGCCCTATTCCGTTCCAGCTGCCCGCAAGCAGAGAACCTCGAGGCCTAAGCTAGAAGCCGCACTGAAATCGCACGGCAAAGTCTCCATATACGGCAGAGTCCCCATCCACGGCACCGTCCGCACGTGGCGCATCACCACGCACTCTCACTCCCTCTCGCCCGCCATCCCCCCGGAAGCCGTCCACCCTGGCCTTTCGACCGCAACACCGCCATCACCTGCGGCTGCCCACCCGGCCGCAAGCCCGTCTTTGCCAGGCCGCAACCCCGTCTCCACCATGCCGCTCCCGCGTTCCCTCAACCGCAGCTCTCTCAGCAAGTCCAGGCAGCCGGAACAGCACCCGACGAGCAGCAGCAGGGATGCATCCACGCTCGGCGGCCAAGGCTGGGCCCGCACCGCTGGACGCAGTCTAGAACGACGGTGAAGGGACTGCTCGCCGGACGCGCATTTGGTCAGACCAGCAACGCGGGCGAGGCGCCGGCGCGCTGACCAGGCCGCCGGCCCCACGTACGACCCCGTCACGGACGCGGGCCTTCGAGGAGAGGCTCGCTGGGGGCGGGGCGGCTGGAGGAGCTTGACGCGACGCGGTGCGCGCGCTCTGGGATGGGCGGCGGAGAGGAGTGTCTCACGGGGGCGCGGGCGAGAGAATTAAAAACAAAAAAAAAAAAAAAAAGCAAACGACGAACCACAACACCACGACGAAAGTCAACCTCTAGCGGAAAACGGACGAGAGATTTCCCTTATACCAGCAAGAACCCCTTGCGAGAGTCATTCGCCGCCGCCGATGCGGTCAGCGTGCATGGCCCTCGCGTCGAGTCCTTTTTTTCCTGGGTTTTTGTGTTCGCCGTCCACGGCACGGGGAACGGGTCGGCGACCACGTGGTTGGGGGGAGCAGGACGCGGTTCGGAGTTCGGAGCGCGCGCCTTTCCACGCCCTGCAACCCAATCTCGCGCGCCCTTTCGAGATGGCAGAGGGGTTCTAGACCGTCGATGGAAGCTTTGAAGCACGTGGGACGGAGACGGCCCAGAGGAACAGCTCGCCCGCCAAACCGATCTCTTGCAGGACGCCAACCTTGTCTTCCATGTGGTCGTCAGCAATGCGGGTTTATCCAGAGCTTCGGGTCGACCGTTTTTTGCTGGCGGCCGGGGGCCAGGGATGGGCGCGTTGTGCGGAAGCGGCGCTTGAGCTTAAGTTGGGGCTGGCCTGCAATTCGCTCAGTAATCGAGATCGGACAACCACTGCTGAGAATCCTCAACATACTTGATCGTCGCTCAACGGCTGGAGTGGTTGCGGGACGAGCCATCCTGCTCGGCACGTCTGACACGTAGGCCGTGGAATGCATGCATCCAGTGCAGATAAGCTAGATAATCCTAGTGTTACCCGCCGCTTGAGAGATCAACTGCAGTGATCAGCTACGGCGCACGTGGAGAAGGCTGGCTTCAGAGATCCGCGGTATGACATTTGGCACAGCAGAATTTGGCACTCCGCAGCAACACAGACAACCAAAGGGGAGTTCAGGACGTCAAGTGCAGCATAAACAGACAAGTTATACAGGTGTACAAGTAGATATGTAATCCAAACGATTCCATCCAGGGCAACCATGGAAACCGTGCATCATGGGTTGAGAGCTCCGGATCAGCTTTTCCGTCAGACGTACGAAGTTGAATCTTCGTTGATGAATTTGGTCGTGCGCGCGCGCATGGTGCAATGTCGCCGTATCGCAGAGCGTGGGCATCTCCGCCAAAGAGTATCCTGAAAGCCAGGCACATCTGGTAAATGCGTTGTCCCGAGCCTGGGATCCCAGAGATCAAGCCTGGCCATCCTGTTCGAAACTCCCGGATTCTGCAGCTCTGAAAGATCGGCATACTCGCCGCGTGGACGCGGTCTGCACCGTGTAGACGCAGCCTGTAGACCACCCCATCGAGCAAGCGTCGAACGCAACGCACACGCACATCCTCAGGCCGTCCGGTCCAGAACACACGCACAAGAACGGGAGGCGCCATCTCAGGCAAAGAAAAAGCGAAGGAAGCGGACGCGTCTCCTCCGCCCACAATTTGCCCACCACCCCCCCTCACAGATCCAACAGACTCTCCCCCAGCGTCTCCCCACTCCTCTCCCTCCTCAACTTCCCCCCCTCACTCCTCACACTCCACGCCGCCGCCAACCCGCCCTTCGCCTTCTTCCCCCCAGCAGCCGAAACCCTAATCCCCTCCGCCCCCGGCTGCATCTCCAGCACCCTCCTCAGCCCCTCCAGCGCCTCCACCCGCCTCCGATACAGATCCGCATCCTCCACCGCCGGCGCCGGCTGCGCCTCCATCAGCCGCCGCAGCCCCTCCATCGCCTCCACCTTCCGCCTGTACAGATCGCCGTCGTCCCCGACCTGCACGCTGCCCCTCCTGCTGCCCTCCGACCCCGACGTCCCGCCGTTGTTGGTGTGGCTGGCGTTCTCGCCCCACCGCGCCTCGATCGCCCCGCTCGCCCGCTCGATGGCGCGTGTCGCGCGCGCTTGCGCGGCCGTCGCGGCGGTGGTGCTGGCGTGCAGGTCGCGCAAGGCGGTGATGGCGGCGGGGAGGGCGGCGGCGTGGGTGCGCTGGGCGGCGGCGAGGGCGCGGAGCGCGTGCGCGGTGTAGGCGAGGAGGGGGAGGAGGAGCGCGAGGAGCGCGGTGGTGAGGAGGAGGGCGGGTGTGAGGGTTGCGGGCGGCGCGGCCATGGTGACCCGTGGGTTGTGGTGGTGAGGTGGGCGGTACGTAGCGTCGCGGCGGAGGCGGAGCGGTGGCTGTCCGTCCTGTCGCGTGCCTGCTGCGGGGTATGGCGGGTCGCGGGTCGCGTGGTGTGTCGCGCGAGCGAGCGGGCGGAGGGTTGTTTGGTTTGGTTCGGCGGGAGGCAGCGGGAGTCAGCGGGAAGGAAGACGGTGGTGCCTGCTCGGCGCGAGTGGCCGAGCATGGCGGATGGGCGGTCTGCGGTCTGCGGTCGGCTTCCAGCAAAGGGAGGAGCCGGTACGCACGAGAACGGCCGCAGCAGAGCACAGCGCGCCCCTTTGCCGAGGTGATCGACATCCCCACAGCCTTGGCGCGCGTGGTAATGTGCGTAGGGCTGAGACCTGTGCCACTTGTGCAATTAAGTCGAATATCGAGAATGTCAGTGCATTATCCCAAGTCATGAAAGTGTCTTTGAAAGGTTCGGACTTCGGATGGAGCATGAAGCATTGTTTGACAGACCCCAGCCACAACTCCGGACCCATGCCTCAGGTTAAGAGTGCATGCAACTCCCTAAAATGCAATAATAAAATACAAAAACACAGAGTCCTCCCGCATTAGAGTTGAGAGACGCCGCCCATAAAGCAGGCCAACCCACCACCACCAGTATACGTCCTTAGAGCCGACAAAAAAGCCGCGCTGTTGATACCGGCGTGATATCCCGGTGCCAAAAGTGGTAGTCGCCATGTCAAGTAAAAAAGCAATGTCGCTGAAGCAGCAAAGAACCCCCCAATGTTCCAGACACAAAGCCGCTATCTCCGTCAACGAGGTCTTACGACAGCACAAAGAAAAAAAAAAAAAGAAGTGTTGTCAGTCCAGGGCAAGAACGCTCAAACCATCCGACGCTTCGCGGCGCCAGCGCCACCCTGACCACCCGCACCCTTGCGCTTCACGCCCGCCGCCGGCGCCTGCTTCCTGAACACCGCGAACAGCGGCAGCATCTCGAACAGCGGCAGGCGGGTGCAGCGGCCCTGCTTGACCATCTCGACCGCAGCGGTAACCAGCTCCTCGCAGTCCTCCGCAGCCATCTCGCCATCGGGGCCGACCTTGCGGGCGTCCACAAACGCCTTGATATCGCGCAGCACCGCCAGCGGCGCGTGGTCCGGGTTTGCGGGGTCAACAGCCGCGACCTCCGGATCAGCGGGGTCCCAGGTGCGGCCGGCGGCCATGAGCTTGCCGTAGTGGGCCTGCAGGCGCCTCTCCTCGCTGGCCTTGAGGGTGACGCAGTAGCGCAGGCCGGGCTCCTGGGCGGAGACGAGGGCGAGCTGGCGCAGCACGACGGTGCCCTTGTAGTGGCGCCACGCGCCCTGGTACGACTTGCGCTGGTAGTGCTTGCGGCACGCGCGCAGCCAGCGGTGCGCCTCGATGTGCGCCGTCTCCTTCTTGTTGCGGCCGAAGTAGTCCGACACCATCTTGCGCGAGAGCGCCAGCGTTGACTGCCCCGTCGTGCAGCGCTTGCCTTTCATCACCCAGCACTCGAACTCGGGGTTTGAGGGGTCGCCGCCGGTCTCTGGGGCGGGGGTCAGGGCATGTGCTTTGGGGTGGCTGGCTGTCAGCTTACCGTTGTCGTCATCGAGGTAGCTGATGTCCTCGTCTTCCGTGGGGACCGTCGATGGTCCAGCATCGGGGTGCGCAGAGCCCGGCGAGTGTTCGTCGGTGGGAGGAGAGGGCGGGGGCGTCGGAATGTCTGCAGAAGTGTGAGAAAAATCCATGCGCGGCAAATGAGAGTTGAATGACATACTGTGTCGGCGGACAGCGAGCTCAACAATCGCCTTGGCAGCTTCGTACTGCGATAGCTTTGCGATAGCCGCAACATCGAATCAGATTATGGTTGCAAGACGGCGAAGAGGAAACTTACCCTCGCACTCCTCGTCGTTAGGATTGACAATGTTGGCAATTTCCATCATTGCCTTGATGAAAGCCGGGCCTGTGGGCGTAGCAGGTGCGGAATGTCCCCTTGGGGCGAGGATGGGCGATGCAGTTTGAATGGGTGCCATGGGTGCACCGCGCATCGGAGAGCTCATGACGGGGGAGGTGCCGTCGTGTATTATTGTGGGATAGTGGAGAGGTTAGCTATGCAGTGTCTTGGTCGCCAACAAAGCAAGCCAGTGTCTGAGATGCAACTTCGGTGACGAAGATGCTGGATGTAGGTGGGAGGTTGTTGAAGGGCCGGCGAGGGCGAGGCTTTAAATAAACCAGAACGGTAGACCAGGCCAGCTGGCCTATAGTCGGATGACCTAACCAGCTGTACTTGTGAGTGAATTGAAGTTCGGACCAGCTACGTGTGATGTACGTCCTCTTTGTCAAGAGATATCAGGACGTCTGGTCAGAAGTTCAATGCGCGGGCAGAACGTGAAGGATCATCACACGTTGGACGGCCAACCCATGGTACAACGACGCATGCTAGGCCAATGAAAGGATGATGCGGTCAAGGAGCGATGAATTTGCTTGCTGTGGCGATCCACGCGGGTCGTCTCGCGGCAAGACTCGTGGCTCATGCGGGAGAGGCGTCAAACCAACGGCCAGTGCGCATGGCATCACATGCCAGCGAATACCCGTTGAGTTCCTCTTTTCCTTATCAAGTGCCAGGTTTGCGTGGTGTGCGCTGTCCACCCGCGGTTTTGGGCGGCTCGTGATGCGGCGATGACTGTACATCTGAAGATCGGAACCGTATTCTGGGTCTGCTGGGCAAATCTTCAATCGTCGTCCTGTCCAACCAGTGACGAGCGCCACTGCACACACAGACTTGAATTAGTGGAAATGATGATGTAGTGTGTTTAGCGAAGCAAAGTACGCAGCTGAATATCGGAGTTTACGTCAGCCTTTGCTTTGCTTTCCCAGCGGTTGGAAGAGCTTCCGGTGCTCGTCTCCAGTAAGACCACTGGTAGCCAGTACCTACTTGCTTTCCAACAGAAAATGAGAAAGAAAAAACGCCACATGGGGTTGGGAAAGATGGAGCGCAGAAGCGATTGAAGGGTCTGATAACTCGCCGTTCTCACCAGCTTGCTTGACACGCGCATTGTTCCCGCAGGCCGCAGCCGTGCAATTTTAGTGCACGTGAGAATTGGGCGCCTCCAAATTCAAGCCCCCACGAACGCAGAACAACCGACGATGCGCTGTATTTTTTTTACCCGAAGCTCTGTTGGTCAATCGACGTCCGCAGCTCCTGACAGCTGCCACTCAGCTCTGCCCTACCCCTGAGCGTGATTTCTGGCCATCTCGGAAAGTCATTGTGGATGATTGCCGCATGCGCGCGAATTCAAAGATGATCTTGCGAGAAGAAGACAGATGAGCTGCTGTTTTGTTGACGTGAGGCGGGAGATGGAAAGCGCGCGCGGGCATCGCCGATTCGACCTCCTCATGTCACTTCACCATAGCTCTTTCCGCGCCGGAGCTGCTCCCCCTTGGACTTGCTTTCGCAGTAATGAACCATAGCCTCATGCTCCCAGTATCGTGTGGCCATGCCTCGACTTGTGTTTCTCGCTGGCGGCGCGACCGGCCACCCACGCTAGCGCAACGTGCACTCTCCAAGTCAGACACGGCATCGGTTTCTTGCACTCACATTGTATTGTGAGAATGAAAATGGTATTTTTCCGGGCCGGTAAAGACAAAGAAAAAAGATAGCAACGGGGTGTCGCCGAAGCTGACGCACGCTGTCTGAGCTTCCACCGACACTGCTTTGAACACGATCCTTCATCCCAGCGGAAGCACAATGCCGAAGGAGAAAGCAGCGTTCAGACCACGAGAGAAAGAACAGAACGCCGAGAAGATGCCAGGATGGGTGACGCCGCACTCCGCTCCTCAGCCTTCATCCTCCTCCCACTCCTCCTCCTCCTCCTCCTCGACCTCATCCTCATCATGCACCATAGCGCTCAAGCCATCCGTCTCAGCCCCGATCAGCGGGGCGCGTTCCCCCTCCTTCCGGGCGTAGTGGCTTCCCACGCTGATAGCCAGGGTGCTGAGGCCGTGCACCATGGTCGAGCCCAGCACGACGAAGCACACCACGGGCCACACGACGTCGACGGCGAGCTGGCGGCGGGCAGGGAGATCTTCGGGCGGGTGCGGCAGCGGGCGCGACGTCTGCGTCTCGAGCTGGGCGCGAGCCTCGATGGCCAGGAACAGGGCGCCCACGCCCATGGGGCCGAAGTGGCCGGCGAACAGGGCCTCGCGGTAAGTCCGCAGGTCGGGGACCCAGCGCTTGACGAGCAGCACGGCGGGGATGCGGCGGAGGAGCAGGACGCAGGCGAGCAGGGCGAGCAGCCGGCCGGGGCTGAGCGAGACGTCCGGGGTGGAGAGGGAGAAGGCGGACCAGGGGACGGCGGCGCCGAAGTAGACGAACAGGGTGCTGTTGAGCAGCAGGTCGATGACGAGCGGCAGGCGGGTCTGGGCGATCTCGCGGCGGAACCAGCCGTCGTGGTTGAAGGCGACGCCGGCGCCGAAGGCGACCAGGAAGTCGTCGGTGCCGAGCGTGCTGGCCACGCCGGTGCAGAACACGGCCATCAGCAGGTAGAACACCAGGTACGACGCGCGCCCGACGAACCCGCGCCGGTGCACGAAGCGCAGCCCGCGGTTGGCGCACGCGCCGAGCGCGACGCCCAGCGCGGTGCCGAAGACGCACTGCCACAGGATGGTGATGAGGAACCACTCCCGCAGCGCGCCGCCGAACGACGCGCTCGTCAGCGCTGACAGCCCGACGTACAGGAACGGGAACGACACGCCGTCGTTGCAGCCGCTCTCGGCCGACAGCAGCTGGCGCACGCGGCGCGGCACGCGGGTCGAGAAGTGCGAGTTGGCCAGCACGCTGGCGGCCAGCACGGGGTCGGTGGGCGTCAGGCACGCGGCCACGACGAGGGCCACAACGAAGTCAACGCCCAGCAGCAGGCGCACCAGCGCGGCGCACGCCAGCCAGCCGGCCGCCATGACCGGGCCCAGCATCACGGCGACGCTGCGCCAGTGCGGGCCGCGGCGCGCGAAGTAGCCGGCCGGCAGCTCGATGCCGACGGCGAACACCTGCACGCCCAGGATCAGCCGCGTGAACTCCTGCGCGAAGCCGTCGTCGAGCCCCCAGCGCGCCGGCCGCAGCACGCCCGCTCCGCGCGGCCCGAACGCGATGCCGAACAGCGTGGCCAGCGGCGGCTCCGACAGGTGCAGCCGGTTGCGGATGAACAGCGAGAACAGCGCGTACGCGATCAGGAACGACGACACCACCATGTACGTCAGGTGCGGCGCCGTCGGCTCCAGCTGCGACCACGCCATGGCGGCGGCAGGGCTGCGTTGGGCGGTGGCCGGGATGGCGGGCGTGGGAAACGGGGATTTGTGATGCAATGTCGGCGGCCAAGGCAGGGCTGTATGCTGGGACGGCTGCGGCGCAGGGATGCGGGTGTTGATGTGGGGAGAGGGAGATGGGTCGGCTGCTGGCCATCCAGCACGACGGCGGTAGCAAGCAAAAGGACTCTGGCTGGCAATTTGAGCTGTTGATGTGGGCGCGACCGAGGGTGAAGGGCGGCGGGCGTGGACGGTGATGACGCAGTTGACGGGCGCTTCCCGGCGCTAGCTCGCCGTCGCCGTTTGCGACTCTGCCAACTCCCTCCGTCTTCCATGTCGTCGATGTTGTCTATCTCGTCCATCTCGTCCATGTCGCGATCCAGCCGCGCCGTTGGACGGAGTCTGCTGGTGATGCAGTGGCAGCGGCTGGGTCGACAGGCGACAGCGTTCGTGCGACTGGGTGGGTCGCCCGCAGATCACCTTGCCTCATTCGGAAGGTTCGGCGCCGCCGCCGACAATCCCGCAGTGTGTCAGGTTCGGGGGCTTTGGGGATGCATGTAGAGGTGACCCATCAGCAAAAATTAAATGCTTGTGATGAAGTCTTGCAAAACTCCCGTCAACGTCAAACATCAGTACTGCGGCTGTCGGGCTCCTTTTTCAGGGACGTCTGGAGTAGACCTGGGTTCCAAGATGCTGTACAGATATTTTCTTGCGTAGCCACCGTCTGTTCGCTGAGCTGGGGCTCCTGTTTTGTCTACTGTCATGAATAAACGCGTGGCTGCCAGAGTTGCCGCCCTACCCCTTGAGCCGTTCTTTTTCCTGGCTGCTTACCTCCACCATGCATCCTGTCACAAACAACATCCAACTCACGCACTTACGTGTCTCCCACATCAGGGGCAATCACAGTGGCTCTCCCAAGACAGCTCCAACTTGGACGATCTCTCACTCATGAGCGATTAAAGCACTCGTCCGGATGGCTTTGACAAATAGATCGTACTCCTGTATCCGGACGAGTGCTTCAACTGCCTCAGACCGAGACCTATCGATTCAGAGCTGCGCATTTGTTATACGGCCCACTGTGGTAGGGTGCCTTTCATATCAAATTAAAGATGGCGTTCCTACTGCCGATCTGCCGGGTGGCGTAACCGTGCCGAGCCACCCCCACCGCCGCAGTAAATTGCGGGGATGCATCGGCTTCTGCCCACCTTAAATCAAGTCATGTTTAGCCGCATTGCTTATCATCACGACACTGACTGGCGCAATGGCAGGACACTATCTCAAACAAGCTCCCCGGGGAGTCAACGCTTTCAACGACAAGCCCCAGTTCCAGGGCTTCATGAAGCCATGCCGCTACGAGGGCGAGGTCCAGAATCTTGAGGTGCTCGGCGAGATCCCGAAGACCGTGGACGGAACCTTTTACCGTGTCATGCCGGACCCGCAATTTCCGCCCTTTATCGAGGACGATCCGGTTTGTTCCCTGTCGCGTGTTCCGATAACCTTTGCTAAACTTTCTGCAGTGGTTCAACGGCGACGGCAATATCAGCGCCTTCCACATCCAGAATGGAAAGGTGCATTTCAAGCAGCGTTATGTGCGCACCGAGAAGTTTGTACGCGAACGGCAGGCCGGCCGGGCGCTGATTGGTATGTGCTGCGCTAGTGCGTCGGCGCATCGCAACACCCTCAACTGACTGCATCCAGGCAAATACCGCAACAAGTACACCGACGCCGTCGAGTTCACCATCCGCTCAACTGCAAATACAAACATCTTCTACTTTAACGGGAAGTTGCTCGCATGCAAGGAAGACTCTCCCCCGTACCTGATGGATCCTCGGACCCTGGAGACAATTGGCCTCTATGACTTCGAGGGACAGCTGCCAAGCGTCACCTTCACCGCTCACCCAAAGGTCGATCCTGTCACCGGAGAAATGGTCTGCATGGGATACGAGGCAAAGGGCGACGGCACGCCCGATGTGTGCTATTTCTCCGTCGGTGCCGACGGCAAGTTCACCGAGACTGTCTGGGTTGTTGCCCCGGTTGCCGGCATGATTCATGACTTTGCCGTCACGGATAACTGGGTATGGCGTAATAGCTACTTAACGGTGTGCTTGCTGACATAGCCGTGCAGGTAATCTTTCCTATCATCCCGCTGATATGTGACGTCGAGAGAATGAAGAAAGGCGGCGAGCATTGGGCTTGGCGCTCAGACATTCCATTTTATCTTGGTGTCTTGCCTCGGCATGGTGCCAAAAGCTCGGATGTAAAGGTAAGTCGCACCTATTGGTCTACCTGGTTTCGACAACTTGCAGCAGCGGAGAGCACTTGTTATGAGTAGTGGAAGTATTCATTCGTACTCGAAAGTGTCATAAATGATGCTTTTACTTCCGGATGGATACTTCAGCTGCTTACGAGATAAGCATCTCCGCCGGCACAACTTGCCATGTGTTTGACTAGTGTCGGAGATACTTACGAAGGATTGTTGTGCTGACATCTTTCCAGTGGTTCCAGGCCCCAAATGCATTTCCCGGCCATACTTCCAACGCTTATGAAGACGAAGCTGGCAACATTATATTCGACATTCCTCTTTGCGACAAGAACGTATTCTTCTGGTGGCCCGAAGAGGACGGCAGCGCGCCGAAGCCGCAGGAGCTTGCCGCTTTCTTCACCCGGTTCACCATCGACCCCCGTTCCAACGACCTTGACCTGCCCAAACCGGAGGTGCTGTCCGATTACAACTGTGAGTTCCCCAGAGTTGATGACCGGTGGTCCATGAAGGAGTACACGCACTCTTTCATGCCCTTCATGGATCCAGCTCTCGGTACGGACTTCCCGGCCATTGCCCCCGTCATGGGCGGAGGAGCGCCGTTCTACAACTCCATGGGTCACATCAACACCAAGACGAAGGAGACAAAGGTTTACTTCCCCGGCCCAAAGCATGCCGTCCAGGAACCCGTCTACATCCCCAAGTCCGACACTGCTGAGGAGGGTGACGGGTATTTGTTGTTCCTCGTGAACAACTTCGGCGAGATGATCAGTGAGCTGCATCTCGTCGATACGCAGGACTTTACAAAGCCACAGGCCATTGTAAAGCTTCCTCTGAAGCTCAGGCCTGGGTTGCATGGAAACTGGGTTCCCCAGCAAGATTTAGAGCTTGTGTTGTAACTGAGGGGGCAGTGTAGGGACAGGTCACCAGATCCTTACGGTCATTTGTTCGGACGTCTATGATAGCGCCTTGTGGATAAAGCTTTGACAAATGGAATTTTCTTTCCAATACACTATGAAGCGTATAGAGGGAAACTCTCAGGCGTTCCCTTCAGCAGTTCGGTCGTACGTCCGAAACAGTGCCGCCAGCATTGCTACAGGCAGTCATGTAGCTTGAAAGAACACCTCCATTGATACAGCAATCCTTTGTAAATTTTTAGCCGAATATCCGATGCACTTGCTCAGATTCCACCATGACGTACGTAATCTCCGACGGGTGAGCCCCCAGCTCCACTGCAGACGGAGCTATCGCCCGAACTGCATGTGTAGAGGTAGCTGTATCAATTTTGGAAACATTAGTCATGATATCCGGTAGTCAGCAATGAGTGGTACATACCCGTGAGCAGTGGCAATGTACACGAAGAAAACTAAAATCCAGTTCATCTTTTGGGAGTGCGTAGAGTTGAGGTGAGTGGCACATTTTTTCAGATGCAAACGAAGTGGGTTTATGTATTCGTCTCAAGTGACACCTGTTCTGAAAGGTCCACGATGTTTAATAATCGGAATTTGATCTCCCACTGGCTGTGTATAGTTAGGCGTTCTATCACGACACTCAATTAGATGGTCGGCGAGATAGTCGCCGAGTCGGCAACCGAGATGAGCTTTTGAGTTTGATCCCAAACATCGAAGAACTAGCTGCTAGTGACTAGTTCGACATTATCTGTTAAAATCCTACGCGAAATAACATAGATTTTATAGCAGCCCATTACTTGTGCTGACCATAAGTCGTGAACTTGTCACAGAAGCACAGTCTCAGTCGCGTCTGATATGCCACTCATGAGGCACAGTGTAGCCGAACATATGATTGAAGACAACTTAAACAGGACACGGTAAGGGCCAAATTTTCAAAGCCAAACAAATAGCGACCATCATCAGGCCTGCGGATCTATTTGGAGATTACTTATTAGATAAGGTGTGAAAGTTTCCATACCCCGCTCTTGATTTATACATTGAAAGGCTTCAAAAGGGGGAATAAATTGAATATAATCCAGGCAGCGAGATGCAGGTATTGATATCGTCGTAAAGCAATGACTATAAAGGTAGAAGAGGCCAATTTGCAAGTGTCGTGCATTCGCCTACTCCTCTGGCAGCAACAATTTGGCAAGTGAAAGCCAGAAGCGATCTGATGGATTCACGTCCACACAATTGGAATGCGTATTGCTCCCGGTGATACGTCTTGCGGAAGCATCTGCACACCATCAAAACAACTCATCGAATCCGGGCTCGAAACTTTTCATTGCTTTCTGTGGTGTCGGGAAGACTTAAACTCATACTTCATATTGATTACTGACTTCTCGCATCATCAAATCTCTGAGGATCTGCACATTAATATCTGGTGAGCACAATTTGGGAACTCTATAGCCCGCAAACCTTCATTTCTGTGGTGGAGTGATAGCAAAGTATGCTATTCTCGGCCCTCGGGATCACTCATCCAATGTCAGCCACTTCCCAATTCTCATGACACTCTCTTCACTCCACACCTCCATCTGCTCAGCCTTCACAAAATCGAAATGGGCCCAAAGCATCCCACCTAAATCTGGACGTGGACAAGAGGAACACCAATCCAAGACTCGGCATCCTCTACGCGTCCCTCAGCTTCAGTCGCCAGCGAGCTCAGGACATGTGAGCTACTCCGTGCGGCCCAATCCAGCGCCACGCGCAACAACACCATAGCCAGCCCCAGCCCGCGGTACTCGGTCAGGAGGGCGAGGCGGCCGGACTTGCCCCGGAGCGCGAGTTCGGACGACGATGACCCGCGCCCCTTCCACTCAGTTGTACAAGCCTCGGGCGAGACGACCGGCAGCCGCGTTTCTGTTGGCACAATTCGCGTCGTCCCTCCGCCACACCCCACTCCCTCCGATCCACGCATGCTGGGCGATTCTTTGCACGCGCCAGCATCCGAACCGCACACCGCTGACGCACGCTTTTCCAAGCCATACATAAGGCATGCCTGGCTCTGCGGTGAACACGTGCTCGTGGATGGTCATAACATCTTCGAAGACTGCAGTAAAAAGCGGCGCAGACTCTCCAAAACACCTCGTGAAGGTTCGTGTTTTGCAAACCGTGCCGTAGCTTCAGGTTCCTGGTACGGCGAGCTAAAGGCTGAGGTCGAGGGTTCGAGAAACGCCCTGAAGGCTATTCTCAGGGAGCGGACCGTCCCTTAGAAATCGCGATCTGAGACATTAATAGACACTAGTTCTTGTGAACTGATTCAGGCGCTTCGAGATGTCTCGGCGACGAACCACTGTCCCGTAGTGAGATATGAGATAGCCAATCAGGGGATGTACTTGAGCTTCGGAGTCGGCGTCGTGTATGAAAGTGTTCTTCTAATGCTTTAAAAGCACCTATTCCAATGCTCAGTCAATTTCAACAAGCTGCAAATGAGAAAGCCGCAGCTGAGCAGACGCTGCCGTGCTCCAAATGACAATAGATCGGCGACCGTTGATCGTCGGATAGGCCTGATGTTGAATTTTGGTCATGTTGGTATCACGTGTATTTACATTCCACTGCGAGACGGTTAAGAAGGGGACGTCCCCCACCTCCCTTCCTTCTTCACAAAGAATCCACTCATTGAACTGCCATCATCATTATTTCAATACCTGATATTAGTTGCCGACCTGCCCATTATCCATGAGACTCCAAATTGCCATCCGAGAATCATACCATCCACCCCCAGCCAGACTTCGGATACCGCGCGATCCGGCTTCCAGGCAACCCGTGCCCGATCAACCGCGCCAAGACGCGTACACAACATCCAGCGATTGGGCAGAACACCACGACCGATCTCGCCATTGCACTACTCCGCATAAGCGACCACGTACGAAACCCCCAGAGAAAACCGCGTCACCCACGACGAAACACCCGTCAGCGACCGACGAAAACGCAGCCGGCCAAGACGACCACCACGCCAAGCAGCCCAGCCCAGCCCTTCCAGAACACCAGGCCAAGCTCCACCGTACGACCCGGCGACAAGAAAACACCTCTTTCCTGCTCGGATGGTACCGCATTGACGTTGGACCTGTTTCATTCTCCGCCAGCCCGGCTGTGCTGCGCCCTGCGCATCGCCACTTCGCCAAGCCGACCGTTCGGCATCGCCACTTCCCCAATGACGCGGCTCGGTGCGGCGGTGAGCCGATGGAGGAGGCGATCGCCCACCCAGCACGGGGCCTGGGGTTGTGGGGTGAGTGGTGTCGAGGAGAGCGGGGTTTGAGTCGGCGGTTCACCGCTGCTGGTTTCCGTGCGTGGTGGGTTCAGGTCTGGCGGAGGAGCGGGATGACTGTGAAGGCGCGAATTGACGTCGTGATGGCTTCGCGGGTCTGTTTGCTCTGCTCTCTTGCATGGTGATTGCGTTTGTGAGTGCATGTTTGACGAGTTTCACATGTTGCAGTTATTGGAGAAGTTTTCGTCCGCGGGATGCGATGAATAAATTCTTTACTTTTTATTTATACAGTCTAAAGCGAAACATTCAGAAGATGGAAACAGCTTAGCTGTACCAGTTGTTGAATTTGTAGTCAACCTGTTCGATGGTTAGCTGTTGACTCTCAAACTGCGAAGTGACGGCATAAACTTACAAAGCGGGTATCAATCGTCTTCAAATCCCCAACACCGAGGTTAGCGGCATCGATGGCAAGCTCATGCTTGAACAGGTCGATGGCCTTGGTCACGCCCTCCTGGCCGAAGACGTTGGAGTACATGAACGGGCGGCCGAGGCCGACGGCCTTGACGCCCAGAGCCAGCAGCTTGAGGGCGTCGGCGCCGTAGCGCACGCCGCCGTCGGCGTACACCTCGGTCTTCTTGAACACCTCGGGGGCGTTCTCGTAGATCTCGAGCGCGACCTCGAGCGGGCTGGGCGAGCCGTCGAGCTGGCGGCCGCCGTGGTTGGACAGGTAGATGGCGGGGGCGCCGAGCGCGACGGCCTTCTGCGCGTCCTCGACGCTCATGATGCCCTTGGGGATGATGGGCAGGCGGGTCATGTTGCGCAGCTGCTGGTAGTAGTCCCAGGTGAAGAAGGTGTAGCTGGAGTCGGCGGAGCCGACGCCGAAGCGCGAGGCGCGGTGGCGGTTGCCGTCGGCGGCCGAGTCGACGGTCAGCACGATGGCGCCGAAGCCGGCCTTCTCGGCCGTCTGCAGCTGCGTGCGCACGTCCTCGAGGTTCTCCTGCACGTACGTCTGCTGCCACAGCGGCTGGCCGGCCTTCTTGGCCGCCTGGATCTCGGCCTTGGTCTTGCTGGAGAAGTCGGACACCACGTAGAGGATGTTCTCGGCGGCGGCGGCCTTGACGAAGTTCAGCTCGGCGTCCTCGTTGGCGTAGCCGGCGCGGGCGCAGGGGCTGATGAAGAAGGGCGCGGAGACGTTGCGGCCCAGGAGCGTGGTCGGCAGGCTCTGCTCGATCTTGGTGATGTCGACCAGGACGCGGGGCCTCAGGCGGACGCGCTGGTAGGCCTCGAGGTTGTTGCGGTAGGACCACTCGCCGGCGGCACCGTTGCGGTAGTAGGTGTAGCTGGACAGGTTCATGTAGTTGCGGGCGACGTAGTCGAAGTCGGGCAGGCCCACGATCGAAGTGATGTTGGGCAGCTCGCCGGGCTGGAGGTCGGCCAGCACGTCGGCGATGCCGGTGTCGGGTTCATTCAAGAAGGGGCGGGCCGCGAGGGCGGACTGGGCCAGGAGAGCAATGGAGAGGCCTTGGAGGAGCATGGTGATGGATGAGAACGCCCAGCGTTCAACGAGTGACAACCAGTGAGACTGAATAGAGAGCGTGGGTTGCAGCAGGGAAACGCAAGGGACGCAAAAGCTCTTTATATCGGAGGCCTGACGAGCTGTCGTCTCTAGCCGGTGCTTGACCGCCGCAGCCCTACTTGCTGCTTCAGGCGCTGCGATGCCATGCGCAGTCCAGAGCCTCGTGCTCCGCCATGTCGGCTAGTGTGATAACAATGCTGGGCAGCGCACGGCTGATGTCACGGCGAGCAACGCTCGGTTCCGCATTGCTGGATCGGGGAGGAGATCGCAGCGGCGGCGGCGAAACAGGTAGGAGACGGAGAGATAGCCGTGAAAACCTGCTGCATCGCGAATTTGCAGGACGCGACCAGGAGCTTGGTTAAAGCGGAAGGTGCCGCCGGGTCTAGATTCTGAATCGCAGGGTGTTTAAAAACCGCCGAGGGAACAGGCACAGCTGCTTGGCGGGAGCTTGGCAACGGCTTGGCCGCTGTTTCAATCCGCCGCGTCTGCGGCCATTGGCCAGTGCCGCGCTCCATTGAAACGAAGCTCCGTGTTCGCTAATGGAGATAAATGGCAGCGTCGATCTGGACCTTCCTGTAAGGCTGGAGGGCTGATCACGTAACCGCTGCATCGCATTCCGCCAGAGAGGTTCGCTGGAGCCACGGCCGCGAGATGCAGCAGCGCATGCGGAGGCAAGCCTGCCGGCGCCGTCAGACGCTCATTTCCACGGCGCGCCCGGCACAGCGAAATGCTTTTGATTTGCGTGGCACCTCAGGATCGTGATCCGGGCCCTCGAGATTTGATCCGGCGGGATAGGGCGACCGATTTCCAATCATCCGTCAGCGGCGGCCGCGGACAGGCCAAGACACGCTGAGAACGGCTCCGGGCGTATCCCGACCCCGACGGGCCGAACAGGCAGCGTGTTTGAGCGAAAACGGCCATGATCTCTTGCCGATGGTCCGGCCGAGTCAGTGGGCACGGAGCCGATAGGGCCATGTCTCGTTTTCGGGTAGGGACCAACCAACGCTGCTGTCCTTCGCCCTGCGGGCCTCTGCAAGATGAGGCTGCTTATATTGTGCTTATAGCGACGAGCCCTCTACTGCGCCGCTATACATGTAGATCCTGCGGCGCGGGCTTGCTCCCCCGGACTGAAAGAATTTTCTCTCCTCCGGCGCAGCCTCCGACATCGTCGCGGTGCCCATGGGGTTTCGCTCGGGGATGGCGTTTGCGGCGGCCGCTTGTGGCTGCTTTTTCTCAGGGGCGTTGCTGCCAACCGACGGCCCGCCGCATTGCCACGCCGGAGCTGGTGCCAGTTTTCGAACACCCGTCCACCAAGGACTCCAACGTCTCCCCACAGACGAAATTCAGCCGCAATGTATCCATTGCAAGCGTTGTCGGAGCGAGGTCGGCAACGGCGAGCCGGGATCGCCCTAGAGGGTGAGGCCGTTTCATGTTTCGCGACACCAACACTCGCTTTCTCGTCGATGAGAGGGCGGAGGTGGGGCACGCTGGCAGCCCAACTGCTGGAGCTCAGCTGGTTGGTGATGGTGCACGAGTCGTTCCGCAGGGCATGGTCCGCCGCATTTGTTTTTCTCGTTGTTTTTGCGTGCGCTGACGTGTACCATGCGGGGTTGGCTTCACGCAGAGCGATCGCTTGGTGTTGAAGCACGAATCCCTCTCAGGCCATCCAACATCACAAGGTACAGCTGGACGCAAAGGGCTGCCTAGCCCCTTTCACGATAGCAGACCCTTGGAGTGGCACTGAAAGACAGCTTGCAGCGCTAAGACGCAAGAGGCTGGATCTGCACCGGTTCTTGACACTTGACTAATCAGGCACCTGCATGCAGCAAATTTGAGGAAATTTCTGGTCGAAGGCACACACCACTTCGCTAGGATGAGCTGCCGCAAACATCGTGCTACCATTTTTGGGCCAAAAGTGGAGTAGCATGTTGGATGCAGCCGCTGTGCGGGAGATCTCGGGATCATGACAACGTTCCGGGACGACCTTCCGAAATCACGCGCGGATGGCAACTCAAGGTAGGAAGGCTCTTTGAGCCGCAGCCCTCGTGTTTTGATAGTGGCGATGCTTGCTATGAGATGCCGGAGGTTATTTGTTGTGGTCGCTTTCGCTTTCTTACCGCACTTGGGCCTGCCATGCCCACACCTTCCAAATGGCGTTCGGTTGCTCAGCTGCTATAGCCATGGATCTCATAGTCGCACCTTATCTAATCTCGTATGTTTATTACCGTCAGTGGCCATACCCACAAAAATCCTTAGCCCGCCCAACATCCAAGCGTCCAGGCACTGCGTGAAACTCTCGTGTTAGTTCTGGCTGTGCTAGTCTTCTACGGCCGATAGCGGATCACGGCCCCTTCTCACGAGCCTCGCCAAAACTTCCAAGACTTTGTCACTTGATCAAGAGACTTGCGTATCTGTTGATGCAATTGTACGCGTCACTTTTTCCTGTCACTCCATCCATTACTCCATCATGCAGGCAGCATTAGCGTAACTTAAAGTCGATCTGTACTTTTGAATACCCAGCGTATGAGCTTGGTTTGGGAAGTATTGCAACACGCGTATGCTTTCATGGGCAGTCCAAGTATTCGTCCGAGTGAGTCCGGTGGTTCTTCCACTGCACATTTGCGCCCGGAGGCATGCTTCAGCTACCCACATATGAACGTGTTTCTTTACTTTCCGAGCCGACCTTGCACCCAGGGTAGACACATCGGGCTTGATATTTCGAGACATTTCTCCTATTTTCTCGCAGAACTTGGCCCTGAAAATTTGGTGCAATCCTCCGACTGTTGAAAAATGCTTAAATCGCAACAGCGCAGTCACTGCAAGAATAACACGTTTTGGGATAGTCCTGAACTATCTCCATAGATGTTATGATTTAGAAAATCTTACCTCAAGCACACTGTCGCTGCCGCTTGCTTTCCAGGCGCCACCGCCTTCCTGGCCTTCAACAGATCCGCGCCCACGATCCCCCCCTTCTTCTTCGCCTCAAGCTATTGCAACTCAAATAGCTACCCTGTAGCCGCCTCATCTACCTCGTCAACCGCACCAAACAATCCGCCGCCAAGTCCACCCTGTCCACCATCATCCCTCCCTTCACGCCGACTCGGTCAGCACGCCCCCCGGACGGCACCCGAACGCCAGCACGTCCTGTATCCCCCATCCCATCTCTTCCGTAAATCGTAGCATCGCTAGCGTTGCTATGTGTTACTCGTCATGCGCGCCGACTGAGCTCAGCACGACGAACGTCTGGAGGTCCCTCGCGGCGACCACCATGTCGCCGACGAACCCGCCACGTCCAGAACGTGGCCGCGCAGGTAGAACTTCGAAGGATGCGCGATAAGCGACGTCGAGGACGACGGCGCAGACGGTAGGAGCACGGTAGACGGTCGCAGCGGCGGCGCCAAGACACTGTCAGGACGTTTTGGCTGTCGAGGTGGAGATCATGTCGTTGAAAGAAGCTTTCGCTCGCCGCTGTCCAGGTCTCACCGACGGCGGGGATTGCGATGCAACGATGGTTCTCTTAAGAGCCGTAAGTGTGGAGATGTTTTTTTTCCTTTCTCCGGCAACTCCGATGCTCCTTTCGGCCAAGCCCTCCGGAGTGTGACCAGCGAGGCGGGTTTGGTATTTCCGACGGATGGGGCGCCGAGCAACAGCGACCCGGGGGAAAGGTCTTGGGGGCTCTGCAGATTAGGCACGCCTTAAGCTTGTTGTTGCAGGCTTCCAACGGTTGCGTCATGTGGGGGTTGTCCTGGTGAGTGGAGTCCGTGATTGGCACGCACGAGGTCACTACAAAAAACATCACAACAAGACCACCCACAGGCAATCGAAGTATTCTGGGAGCCATGGAAGGCTTTTGCGGACGGGAGTCCTATTAAAGCACACGTGATTTCCAACATCGTCGGACTCGGGCTGCAAAAGAAACTTCCGAGATCCGACTTCTTTAGGAAATATGGTCTGCCAGTACTTGCTGAAACTATGTCCGGAATCAGAAGACCTACAGCATGTAAAAGAGCACACTCAACTTTCTAGCACAGGATAATCAAACTGCAAGAACCCTCAGCAACAATGGACCAACTACCGGACATGACGAAGACGACGAACATAGCTGGAGTAGGTATTTCAAGCTTTGTGACAGGTTTTTGAATCATTACTCAGCATTCCGTGCTCGACTGACTTTTTGGAAGGTTATTCCTTTGTGTCGAACCGAGTGTACATACCGTCCATTTTGGTGTTGCCTGCGCCACTTGCTGTCCGACAGTGGAACATCGTTTGGGAAATCGGCCGTGTAGCCGGCAAATTCTGTGCCATTTCGTCCATAGCCGCATATGTTTTCGTTGCATACAAAGGCACCGGACAGAATATGGATCGATCTATATTCCTTATGTGGACACCATTGAATGTAATCTGAGGTAAAGAATTGGAGAGATAGTGTTGATTAGAGAAATAATATAGCAGAGCGCGTCACAAAAAAAAAAGAAAACCCGCAGCATCCCCTTCCCTGTTCAATCCTTCAAATTGCGCCTTCCCTTTTGCCTCCGCACTCAATCTGAAAGGGCTCCACGGCTAGCCTACTCCTTCGCCTCCCTCAGCCTCAACTTCACGCCATCGCTCGGCGCGCAGGTCAACGTCATCCGATACCCAGGCGCGCCATCCGGACCCGCAACCTCCAGCCTATCAAACCTCTGCAGCATCCGCACCAGCACGTACGCGGCCTCGGTGAGCGCAAACTGCTGGCCGATGCAGATGCGCGGGCCGCCGTTGAACGGCAGATACTCCCAGCCGACCTTCCGGCCCTCCCAGCGCTCGGGCCGGAACGCCTCCGGGTCGTCGCCCCACAGGTCCGCCCGCTTGTGCATGACGTGCACGCTGTACACGACCTCGGTGCCCCGGGGCACGAACACCGGCGCCTCGCCGTGCGGCAGGCTGGTATCGGCGGCGGCGGGGCGCTGGTCGATGGGCACGACGGCGTAGAGCCGCAGCGCCTCCTTCAGCGTGTGCTGCAGGTAGGCGCAGCTCTTGAGGCTCTCGAACGAGATGTCGCCGCGGCCGGCGTCGGGCCCGAAGGCGTCGAGCACGGCGCGGCGCAGGCGGACGAAGACGGCCGGGTGCCGGGCCAGCGCGCGGAACGTCCACGACAGCAGCGACGCGGTGGTGTCGCGGCCGGCAAGCAGGATGTTGAGCAGCTGGTTGCGCAGCTCGGTTGGGTCCTGCGTCTCCGCCGCGATGGCTTCGAGGAACACGTATTTCTGCTTCTTGTCGGTGTTGGGCTCGCCGCCCTCGAGCTTCTGCTTGCGGTCGCCCTTCTGCAGCGCGAGCTGCACGTAGTAGTCGACGAACTCGTGCACGTCCTTGACCTGCTTGCGGAAGTCGGCGGTGTGGGCCAGCCGGTAGTTGTTCCCGAAGCGGCCGGCGCGGAAGAGGTACCACTGCGCCTTGTCGAAGGCGTAGGTGAACTTGTTCTCATTCCGGCCTTCGCTCGCGGAGCCCGACGGCCCCGCCAGCTGGCTGCCGACCGTCTCGCCGAAGAGGAACTCCGTGGCGGCGTCAATGGTCAGGCGGAAGAACAGCACCTGCAGGTCGGCGACGTTGGTCCACCCGTCCGAGTTGACCGGCAGCACCGCGAACATGTTGCGGACGTGCTCCTCCTCCAGGTCCAGGTCGTTGATCTGCTGCCGGGCGAATTGGGGGCGGAGCATGGCCCGGGAGTGCTCCCACTGCTTGCCGTCGGAGGCGAACTGTCGCTTGTCAGACCCACGCGCTCATCGGCGGACGAGCGCAGCACTCACGATGCCGTGCCCCAGCATGGGCTCGAAGTTTCCGTTCCTGGCCGAGCCGAGCTCGAAGTCGCGGAACTGCGTTGCGAGCACCGCCTGCACGTTCCTCGGATCGCAGGTGAAGATGTTGGTCTGCCCGAAAACGACGTCCTGGAATGTGGTGACGAACCGGCCTTCACGCTCGCTGACTGCGTGGACGCGGTCGCGCATGTGCTCCGGAAGCCTGTGCTCGCCATCTGCTTTCAGGATCAAGCGCAGGTTGTTCATGCCAAAGGGGTCGCCAGGAGAGTACTTGGGCACCGGCTTGCAGTTGAGCTCTCGAGCCTTGAGCGAGTGCCTGCGCTTCGTGGCCACATAGCTGATCGCTTTGAAGATGACGAAGGCGATGACTGCCCAGACGCCCAGAAACTCTGCAAGCCTCATGCTGATGGTGTTCGAAAAGAATGTGGGAGTCCCGTAGGTTTTGCGCTGCAGTAGGTTTTTCACCGTTGTAGGTTTTCCAAGACAAGGGAGGTAGTGTTGATGCGAATTGCTTCTCCCCCAGAGGAGCCGTAAAGACGTTCATATACGTGTGCATACCCCTTGCCATTATACTTCTGTTTCTGCGCGTATCCTCTGGTGATCAAGTCGCACTCTCCAGATAGTCAGAACTGTGGGCCTGTAGGGTATGCATGGTTGGTAATACGCGTACGAAGACACGCGCAGTAGCTTTCTCAGAAGCCAGTTATCTGGAACATCCGGACGATCCTGCCTCTTTCGAGAGAAACTCCCTGCTTCTTAGCCTTGGTGATAGCCAGCTATTGTAGGCGTCTATTCAGCCTCGTGAAGTGGTTTCGAGTCCTCGTGCCGCCGGAATCTTAGTGCAATTAGGTAGAGAGAAGTAAGTGTCTTTCTGCCAGACGGCAGACTATCAGCCTTCCTCGCCTTTTCAACTATGGCTCCAGAGGGTACGTTGATAGCAGTGGCGCTGAAAGTAATCACGCCTCGGTCCGGAATCTTATTAGCCCGGCGGTCTGTCGTGTTGCTCCGACGAGGCTACTGTGTTAGTGTGGCGGTCAGTTGTGTTGCTCCGGGCACCTCTACAAATATCCCTGAATCAGCGATGATCTTCAGACCAGTATGCAACCCCCTCCCACTACAACCATGAAAGCCCTCGTTACGGACCGCGGAATCCTCAACCGATTTGCCAACCTGGCTTCCGGAAAATCAATTGGAACAGGCGCCAAGGTCAAGGACGTTCCGAAGCCGTCCATCTCCGGCCACGAAGTACTCGTCAGTGTCCGCGCTACAGCACTCAACCCCATCGACTACAAGTTCATCGACTTCATTGCCCCGTCGGACGCCATCGTCGGCTGCGACTTCGCCGGCGAGATAGCGGAAGTCGGGAAAGATGCTGCCAAAACATGGAAGGTGGGCGACCGGGTGGCGGGGTTTGTCCAGGGCGGAATCGACCGTGGATCGTTCGCCGACTACGTCAAGACCGAGGAGGACCTCTTGTGGAGGATACCACCAGCGATGAGCAACGAGGAGGCTTCCACGTACGGCGTCTCTGCCGTCACCGCAATGCAGGCGCTCAACGTCCACCTCGCTGTTCCCTGGGCCGACGAAGCTACGGAAAGGGGGGAGAGCGGAAAAGCGCCCCCGGTCTTCATTTACGCAGGGTCCAGCACCGTAGGCCTCTCCGCCATTCAGATCGCCAAGAAGGCTGGTTGCACAGTCGTCACAACTGCATCGCCTCATTCCTTCGACCTCGTCAAGCGTTATGGCGCAGACAGGGTCTTCGACTATCGATCGGCCACGGCGGTCAAGGACATTACGGAAGCCTTCCCCGACATCACACGCGCTTTGGACTGTTTCTCTGAAGGCGGTTCGACCGAGTTCTGCGCCCAGGTCCTGAAGAAGAAGGGAGGGAAGGTCATCACGCTGCTGGACACAGGCAAGGCCAAGGTGCCGGGCGTCGAGGTTCAGATGATCATGTCCTTTCAGCTACTGGGCCGGGCTTTCGCCTGGCTTCAGCCAATCGGCCCAAAATTTCCTGTTTCGCCGGAAGAACGCAAAGCTCTCGTCCGCTTCTACGCGAGTTTGTCTGACCGAGTTGAAGATTTGAAGCCTCCGCCTATAGAAGTAATGGATGGTGGACTGAGTGGCGTTTTGAAGGGATTAGACAGGCTCCGGGCTGGAAAGGTGTCGGGTTGTAAACTAGTTGTTAAGTACTAAAAGGTAACATTGCCTTATTTTATTGCTTTATGAGGAAGATCAGCAAAGATCAGGATATGCCTTTTTATTACCGAAAGGGGAGATTTCCCCACGACTTAAGAGTGCCGAATGTTGCACAGTTTTACGTCGCACTCATGCATTTGTTTCATAGGCCACGATAAGCATGAAATGGGAATGAACCGGAGTGTATGCCTGGTTCGCCTCACGAAATGCATGGTGGCGTACGCAGTGCGATGATGCAACGGCGATAGGCTGAAACCCATCGGCAATTACGCGCCCTGGCTTTCTTGCTCTGCAGACACGTCTCGAATGTAGGCCGACCACGTAGCGTTGCGTTCTGAGGGTATCGATCGACTTGTTGTCCGCTTCGGTCGCATCTTGGAACAGACAGTCTCAAATGCAGTCAGACGGGGTGGGCAGACCTGGTGCATATACCCCGCTTCAATACATGTAGATGTGCTGTCGTGCCGCGTATTCATTGGGCTGTGGCGCATAAGCGAGAGGCAATGGATCGATGACTCGTGATATTAAAATAGAGATTCTCTTGAAGGAAACCACGTCGTCCTTATTTGATCCAGCCAAAGCCTCCGAGCTTTGTCTTACCTTCCTTTCTGTCCAGAAATGGCCAGAAAGAAGAAGTCAACCATGCGTAACGAGTCCGAAACGGATATTTCTGGTTTGGGGACGGAGGCTGCTCCCGTGGACTTCTTCTCACCAGACTGCGAGCCGGCATCCTCGTAAGCTAATTGCTTCTCACTGCAGTGCAAATTTGTTTTATATACTAATTGGGCTACGCATGTAGCCTCTATACTAGCAGCGTCTTGCAGCTTTTCTTCGGCCCGGAGCAGAAGGAGTTTACAGTGTTCTCAACGCTGCTTGATCAGTACCCCAAGATTTCAAGTTTGGAGAATGCATTCTATGGGGCGCAGATCCATCTTCCGAACGTCGACGCAGATGTTGGGCATACCATGGTTCACTACTTCTTCACGCGGCGGTACCAGACGCTGAGCCTGCAGGACGTCTCCGACGAGGAGAAGAACGCCATCGAGTACGGCAGGGCCCTCATGACATACTACGCCTCCCGGACGTATGAGCTGCATGACCTTGCGATGCTCGCGCAGAATCGCATCGAGGAACTCAGCCCCGAGGTCAAGATCTCTTCAGCACTGGACCGCATCAAAGCCGTGTTCGAATCCGGGCTCTCTGAAGACTACTGGTTGAAGGCACATCTGGACTCGAAGCTATACGCGGTCTTGCGATTACCCGAGAGCCACTTTGAAACCGAAGAACTTACCTCGCGGATCGGCAGCGTTCCAGACTTCGACAAGGCTGTCGTAGAGATCCTGAGCCGGATGACGCGGGAGAGCCTGCGACCACCGACCAACCATGCAGAGAACCCTCCCAGCGAAGCCCCTGGAGAGGAAGACTTAATCGACGACGAGGAGCCATCGTCCATCGAGAAAGACGAGCTGCAGGAGCCTGAGATGTGGGACGAGCCCGCGGAAGACCAGAAAGCCGAGCCACCCGCCGAGTCAGAGGAGTCCCCGAAGGCAGAGGAAGCGGCGCCGGATCCTCCGCAGGAAGAACAGTATCCCGTCGAGGAGGTGCGCACGGAGGACGACTTTGTGGATGGCTACCCCGCGGATGCAGCGCCGGAGCCTGCCCCGGAAGCTCCTCCACCGGCAGACACGGACTCCTACCTGAAGCCCGATGCTTACAAACCCTGCAAGGCATCTGCTCCTGAACCGGAGGCCCCACCCGTCCTCGAGCCAGAGCCGGCGCCTGCGCCGCCTGTTGACGTGCGTGAGGTGGACGAACCGTCGCCACCGCCGCCGCCACCGGCACCGGTCGAGGTTGTCGATGATTATTATCCACCACCGCCACCGCCTCCTCCTGCAGAGCTGCCCTCGGAAGAAGTCTACGAAACTCCTCCTCCTCCCACCGACTATCCCTCTCCTCCAGAAGAGATCCCCAAAGAAGAGATCCTCAAAGCAGAGATCGTCGAAGAAGAGCCTATCGAGGCTAAACCGGAGAAAGAAGATGATCTCTGGGCTCTACCGACCAAGAAGAACAAGAAAGGAAGGAAGTCTCCGATCGGGTGGTGACAGTGGGATAGTGGAGGGTGGAGAAGCTCCGCAGCATGGCTTTGATACTGTGTCAATGGGACTGTGATCGGGACAAAGGACTGGCATCTTGAAGGCGATGTTTGTAGGACAGGTGTTCGGTGAGTGTGAGCAGCACGGCAACGCAGGTGGAGATGGCTTTGCTACAGGCAACAGCAGGTCTTCGGGCTCTCCAAGGTGATGGAGACTATTGATAGATGCTGTTGGAAGGTTGGGAAGGGGGAAGGCGTGGCCCGGTCAATCTTTTCTTTCTTTCTAACGGCTTTCGTAATCTTGTTCACCGTTAGCTGGTGTCGCTCTTTGTGGAACTTGTCATGGAAGAGGCTTTCTGATTCTACTGAGCATCCGCGGATGAAAGCGGTGCTTGCTCTTGATAAGCTGAGACAGAAAGCCTTGAGCCGCGGTTGGCAGAAGGATAGGTCACTCACGCCGCGGACCTCCGCATCAGGGAGCGCGTTTAGAGTGGCCAACATCGTGCTCAGCAAACATCTACAGTCACTAGTGAGCGTCATTCTCTTATGGGAGTGACATGTTCGCGGTGGTGACCGTAGAGACGCCACTTTCCCGCGCCCTCCATCGCCTTTCCTCCCGCAGCCTCACCTTGCCATCTCACCAGCGCGCTTAGCCACCCCAGCCTCTCCACCACGCATCTCACCATCCATTCCGCGTCCGCCATTCCCGTCGCCCAGCCCACAGACGCCGCCCTCGCCCGCACACCGCGGCCCCGACCCAGACCAAACCCACCACACTGATTTCGCCCCCCCCCTGCAGGCGTTCACCGTCCTCTCCACCGACTGACGCGACGACCCACTCAGCGGGAAGCCACAGAATTTCTCTCTTCAGCCCGCACGCCCGCGCGTGAGCCTCCGTGCATCCTCTCGGTTCCGCTTCAGCTCACCGGTCGTCGCCGGCTGGGCCTACCACGAGGCCGAAAGACACCGCGAGCGACGCCGCCGCGCTCCCACGTCCGACCGCATCAATAATGTGAGGATACTGCTGTCAGATCGGGACGAAGGATGAGGAGCTCAGGGCTTGTGTGGGGAGGATGGCGGCGAAGGACACGCAGTTGGAGGCTTAGGCCGAGAAGGCTGCTCTGCTGCCGTCGAGAGGCGGCTGGTGGGCAAGGTCGCTGGCGCGATGGCGATACGGGAATGTAAGGTTGGCGCTCAGGTCACTGTGCTTGAGGTTGAGAAGGACATGTTGTAGATGTCTTGCCAATTACCATGCCTACGAGCAATGTCTCTAGTGCCTCCAGAAGGACCTCATGTGGAGGAGAAACTCGTCAAGGCGCTACGGGAGGAGGAGGCGAAGATGGACGGTATGCCTACGATGGTTTCGTCGGGAAATGCCATCGCCGACTGAGTGATGCTCAGCGCAGTTACAATGGGAAGGAGACCTGGCCATGGAAAAGTGTAGGAAATCACGTGTTTTGGGTCACTTCATGATCTCCTTATATCATACCACATCGCTTAGCTACACTCACTCGTATAAGAGGCGGACGGGTCACCCACCCTCTTCCTCTTCATGCCAATCAATACCAATCATCAATGGATCATCGTTGTTCACCAACAATCCAACAAAAAGGCAGAGCTTGACTTGCTCACGTACACTGCAAAGGTATTTTTACATATTGGCATCATTGAACTGCAAATTGAATCCTTAAAAGGTCTCAGCACAACAGTTCCACATTCTTAGATAGTCTGGAAGTTTGGAGCTGGCCCCTCTACGCCTGTGTACATGTTTGTTCAATAAATTACCCCGTCTCTCCATAGAAGACTTCGATCAAAGATGCCGATTCCCTTATCATTTGTGAACGCGTTTCCCTCTTTCTGCGCACTTCTATATCTATACATTGCGCATAGTCTCCAGCTTCCATCCGCCAAAAACCAACACGCTATCATGCCGGCAGCACTCGAGTCCAGCTACCGGGGAGACAGCGCATCCACGGCTCAAGCAAACCTAAGCCTCGTGCCTTTCTCCCATGACACACGCTAACAGGAGTATTTGAAATCCACAGAATCCCCCCTTTCGCAACCCTTTCTACCACCCTTTCCGCCACCACATGTCTCATACCAAGCCGCGGTTCTTGCCCTGGCGGCTCGGGCAGTGGACGTGGCTGCTGCTGGCGTGCGTGGCGCAGCCAAAAGTGTATCTCATCGGGAAGAAAAGTGCTGAGCGTGATTCGGAGCGACTCCGTCTAGTGGGCGGGACGGTCGTTGTCCGCGGGCCACGGAGCGTCTCGCGCCCGGTGCCACCGGGCGCGAGAAGGGCGGGTCTGCGGCTGGGGGGACGGGCTGATGGCGCTCGTCTGCTGGAATGCGGCGGTGGATATTGGGAGGGTCGTGGTCGGGAGCGCTTTCACAACGGGGCGGCTGGGCGGGTGAAGGGGGGCAAGAGTGCGCAGGAACTAGAGGGTAGCAGGACAACAGCGATAATGGCAAAATTATCAAAAGTTGGGTTTGCGATACTCGAAGACGGTCAAGTCGTTGAGCGAGAGGTGGCATCGGCCCTGAGGGCTGGACGGTTGACGCGTATCAACAGTTGAGAGCCTCCACGCGGCGGGGGAGATCTCGATATGCCCCTGATGCGGCGGATCTTCTCAAACTCGATCTGAAGTTCGTACATTTGTCACAGAGGGTCATGAGAATGAACGTTTTGTGCCTCTGTGTTGGGCATCGCGTCAGCAGTGGAACGTGCTACCGTCGCATTAGCCGGCCGAGAAGAAATGTCACGGGTGAGGAGATTTTGCGGCAGGGGGCTGGCTGAGTTCGGAACAATGGCTTGTCTGCTCGGGCAGCACACATGGGTCTAGCCCTTCCAGGCGCTGTTAAGCAGACGGTTAGAGTGGGCGCTTATTGCTCGCCGGCCAGCTGAGTGGCAGCGATGGAGAAGAGGCCGCCTTGCTTGGAGATGGTGAGCTGCTGATCTTGTTGGAGGGCTGTGCCTCTGTCCCAAATAATCCTTAGCTGAGTCTCTGGAAGGGAAGCTGCTAGCAAGACCATTGTTTGGAGCCTATGCACAACTCCGACTTTATTCAGCTCTCATTCCTCTCTGCGAACCTCGGGAACTCGGATGGGGGTGATGCACTCGTATAGCTGGGGTCGAAGTGGCTCTATTCGGGCCCAGATCTCCCCGTAACCTTCTCCTGCGGCGCCGCCAGAAGCCCGAGCAGAGATAATTGTCGAGCGCAGGCAAAGATGGGTCATCAGAACACCAGCTTGATCTCCACCAACCAGCAAAAGAAGAAGTGAATGAAAATCCGAAGGAATTGAGAATATAGCGAGATTCAATACATGCATTAAGTCCGACATAGGAATTCATGTCGCCGATTTGGTGGCGGCTCGGGATTCTGGTATCTTGGCATTTGCGGCGCTTTGCGCCTTTAGCACCAAGTGCCACCAGCTCGTCCGGCCTGGTTGAGTTTCAATATACTCTGCACTGCAGCCTCTGCTGTAAGTAGTGAAACACTCGTCGTTGTCGCTTCTGCATCTCGAATCGTAAAATAATATTCCCCGTCATAGACGTGGTATCCTAGCTGAAATGCGCCGCGCACTTCCGCGCTATCTCCAGCTGTATAAAAGCAGAAGAACGTAGGTAAAGCATCCCTTCGACATGCCGCTCATCACCATGCCAACCATGCCATCACAAGCTCCAACCTGGGAGGGGTTCGTTGACACAACCTACGATGCCTTGATTGTTTTCGAAGCCTGTCTTAACGGGGTTCTCCATACTTGTTCGCGCCGCCTCAGTGACGGAGAAAGAGTCCGGTTCATCCGAGACGGTTCCGTTTTTGTTTTTGAAGAGTCAGCTTCGGGTATCAAGAGATGGACCGATCGCGTTCCCTGGAGTCCGAGCCGCATTCGGGGAGATTTCCTCGCCTACCGAGAGCTCGAGCAGTCGTTCAACCCCCACAAGAAGACCCGAGCCAAGCGTCACAAGATGAAAGGCAACCGACCCGAGGCCTCCCCCCATGATGGCGCCAGCAACCACTCCAATCACGCCTCCGAAGTGTTGCCGTACGAGATGCGTCAGGCTAACGCTCAACAAAACGCGAGGCGGCACACCAGCCCGTATAATATCAAGCGAGACGGGCTGCAGAAACGAACCATCAGCGTCACCGTCAACAATCGCCGCTACCACATGGTCGCATACAACTTCCCAAAGGACGCAAAAGGCCTATCTGCTATGTCTAGGCCGTCTGATGACCCTCGTCTCTCTCACTGCCATCCCCGGGAAGAACTACTTTACGGTCAGAGAGGCCGCAGAAGCAAGTAATGCCACTCCAACAGTTGATCAACTCCTAACCCTTATGCTAAGGCGCAGCTGAGAGCACTATTCCTCCCTTGCTGTGCACTCCATCGACATTCAATGAACCCATCACTATATCCGATGCCTTCACTTGGTTGTTCAGCCCTGCCAGGACTCCGAATCAACATCTCGAGCCGAACATTCGCGGGAACCATCAGATGAAGCTTGAGCCTCAGCGCGAACTCGATGATCCCACGATCGCGACGCCTCGCTATACGGTTCCGTCGTCTACCTTTGCCATGCTCGGACGTCCGCGTGGCGATGACCCTCACTCCGTGCAAAAAGACACGATGCCGCCCGCGCATCTCATGGGCCCTTCTGGTGGTTTCCAGCCATTCGGTTACCAGTTTTACCCTATTCCGGTTGAGCAGGAGATTTCTTCGTGGGTGGCGAAGTGTTGACAACGAAAGAGTAACTACACGCGTGGCATCATGACAAAAGTCGTTCGCAGAACTGGTGGAACGCGAGCATGGATATGGGCTGAGGAGGAGTTTCGGATACGTGTCTTGGAATCTGAGGGTCGTTTTTGGAAGCTTCCGTGTCGTTAAATTTTCTCTTGGGACTCGGAATCATTATTTTTATTTTGTTTATTGGAGCCACCAGCACTGAAACCTCAGGGAAGGGCAATCAAACAGGGGCCATCCAACAGAAAGTTCTGATCGCCAACCGAACACCGTCTACACCAATTCATGCTGGAGTGCCATATCTACTGCCTGTGGCTGCTGCTCAGAGTTGATTTCAAATGGTTGCTTTCGTCGGGTGATGACACGAGTGGCAACCAGGGGAAGGCTAAGGAAAGGGTTCGGGCCGTGACCACTTACGAGCTGCCTAGTGGCCTTAGGAGTCTATTCCGGTTGAAGCAGTTGGTAAATTAGCATCTCTTGGCATTGTGAGAGAGCCGCGTTAGCTTGGGTGTCTACCCTACTGCGTCTTAGCTGTGACGCGTCATTCATCACATTGCATTGGAGAATGATATGATCAGAGTATCCCCTATGCCTCATTGCAACCGAAGTGTCAACAGCGCATTTCAAAGGTCTTTGTCGCCTTCATAACCCCAGGTGATGTTCGTCTGAGGGGATTCGGGTATGGGGGCTAGAGAAGGATCAGCTAGCTCTAACTTCCGTATCATGCACAGAAACAACTTTATCGGCGTTAGCTGCATTATCGGACATGAGTAACGCGTCGAAGAATCGAAGAAGACCATAGTTAGCTTCTAGAATGCCAATACAGAAGGGAAAGCCCGCCGGAATGCTAAGCAACTGACATGATAGGCTCAGAAGTAAGATTTTGTATGACGACGTTGCGGTCCCATCAAAGCGGTAACTTTGCCACTATGTATGGACTGACCACTCTGCATACGCGTCGGACCGCAGATACGAGTATCGGAAGAACAGTGGTCAGAGAGGAGGCAACAGATAGCGCTCCGAAGAGTGAGAGTTTCGCCTGGGTCCGTGCGTTTGGCTTCCGAAAGCCCACGGATCCGGGCTGCAGAAAACCTCTCGCCCGTTGTCCAGCCGGCACTTGGAAGTCTTGGATCTGCCGCATGCAACTTGGCATTGAATCTTTGACCGCGACTGCGGCTGAATAAGAAGCGGATTGGTTTTCCTTCTACCCGGATGCTCCCTTAAAGCCATTCTTCAAGCCAACCACTGTGATAAAATAGGTGGTCACGTCATTAGATGTCTGTGCGGGACGGATACGTAGCTTTGCTAGCCACCACACACGATTAGCAAAGGAGATTGGCTCCTTTCATCCTAACTTACTATCTATTGGTTCTCGACCTGTTCATCTCTATCTACGGAGCTATCATTCTGTGCTTAATGACTCGAACAGGCTCTATTCTACACTCGTCGAGGAACTCCTTCTACATACGGACTTTCAGCAACGACTTTGTAAGTCAATGCCGGTAATCTGAGCGGGCAGCCTCACGAATCGCGGAGCTGTAGTGTGGTTGAGTAGGCTACTCCTACATGTGGTTAGCCTTGCGACAGGCCCCCACAGGCGCTTGGGGGCGATGGCAACAAATCAACATCGTGGCGCCAGCTCATTCCACGTTGCGTCCCAACCCTCCCGTCCTACTCGAGACATACTCTCACCATTGCCCCTGTCATTACAACTGCTTACCATCTCATCCCTCAAGCCAGAGCTCGACGCTTTCAAATTTCTCGCGGGAGCCAGCGAAATCAACACCAGGCTTTAGCGCACCTACAGCGCAGGATCGCGCCCACCTTCGTTGCGAAGAGCAAAACACTGCCGCAGTTGGTGCTCTAGACCGATAATAACACGGACTGACAGATCATGGACTTTATACTGAGACTACGGATGGTGAAGAGAAGGTGTACAAAGTTCGAGGTGGAGGTGGTTTTATGGATGTGAGACCACAAGAAAAAGGAGGGGAGTTGCGCTGAGAACGCACTGCAAGTCTGGATAGGAGATAATTGTGCTGGTGACTTGGTAAATGGGTGGAAGACCGGCTCGATTCCATGCAAAATTATCGGTAGCTGACATGGCACATACAATCGGAGAAACGTCTCACTAAAACTGTAGGCTCCGGTGGCTTTTTGAAAGTGAGGAACTTCTCGTGAATCAGATATGATATCCCTACGATTGTCTTCACTGCTCAACTTGATCACGCCCGACTTGACGGAGCCGGTTGAATGTGCATCCGGGATCCGTCTGGGACCCCTTCTGTACCTGGACCAGCCCCCTGTCGGAACATGATGTCTTCTGCCGTCCATTAATTCCTTGCTCACCACACATGCCAATCTCCCTCACCCTCAGTTTACTACATCAGACCTGGGTGAAGAAGCAAATTTGCTCTCTTCCGTGTCTGAACTTAACGCTCCAACATCGCCTAGCGAGGCATGTTACGACCACGAATCAAACTTCAATCATAAACGAAGGCTAGGTAATTAACTACGTCAAGAATTCAAACACCACCTTGTGCTAATGACCAGACGTAGTGAATGAAAGCGCAGCTCAGTACAACACTAACTCTACTACCTCAAATGACCCAGTCCATTATGCCGCTTCAGCCTTCGCACATCCTACAACCGGCGATATAACGCTTAATCAACACTTCGAAAGCCTTATAAGTATTAACCCTTAGCCATAAACGACCTTGGCTTGCTCAGCGTATCCGATCTACCGAGGCGAATAGGCCTATCCTCGATGAGATGGGATGCGGCTTGGCTAAGCTAAACCCCAACAACGCGGAGACTGGCGAGTATAGTGAGGAAAGGACACTTCTGAACGAGAAAGACAACAGACAGCTTAGGGGACTCGACTCTTACCGCGAAATTCGGATGCGGCTCACAGCCCTCCGTTCACGGCAGGAACGGTCTGGGTTCTTCTCTTCCAATAAAGCTCGCGCCATCTCCTTCCGCGACTTGGAATCTTGGCATACTCGTCGCCTGTTCGATCAGAAGGCGGGGGTAGAAGTGCAGCCGGCAGAGCTGAGACAGCAGGGGGAAGACCTCGATGAGCACTTCCGAGAGTTCCAGCGGCGTGAGAGAGAGGCTGATGAGCAGTGCGAGGTAGAACTGGAGGCCAAGGCATGCGGTCTATCGATGCAGCTGACTGCATCTTTCTGCACTGCATCCTTTCAGCCTCCTGCATATTTACTTTTTGGTGTTCTGGCAAGGTCAGCTCATTCATGGAACGAGTTGGGCGAACAGACACTCTTTGCGTCCAGCCGGCTGCTACAGGAACAGAAAAGATTCCCTCAAGTCATACGAGCTATTGAATTGTTCTCCTCGATGAATGTGCTTCACAGACACCCTCGCCACAATCGTCCACTCGGTGTGATCGGCACAGACTTTGTTTGCTGACTTCCGCATTACAAGCTATCATGCAAGGTGAAAGGTTTGTCATAGCTCGTGCGAACGCCTGAATAGATCCCGGCCAGCTCCAAAGCCCCCGCCAACGTGCCCCGTACGAGAATAAGACGTACGATGGTGATTAGTACAACACAGCCTCGGGATTATTGAAACGTGAGGAATAAGTGTAGCAAAAGATTACCTTGTAGTTGCAACAAGGCTGCAGGGCTGCGCAAGCACCGCTCGGCCCGCTGCCTGTGCAGCTGCACCGGTGGTACAGCCAAGCTTCGGCTCGAAGATCAAGGCAAGCCTGCAGGATCGTACGAGACTCGCCCATCTTTCGGCGCAAAGGAAGGCAGAGCAGGCAACGGCGCGCTCGTAGAACGTTATCTGGGGCTGAGGCGGTTTGGAAATAGTCGTGTGCCGCCCCCACGAGACTAACCGATTCCCCGCGGGCCGTTCCGCAACGAGTCGCAGCTGGTCGCATACGGCTCTCTACCTTCCTGTTACTGCGTGCACTCTATTGCTTTGTCAAAAACTCCATTTTTGCTGCTGATCTCTAAAACATGTCCACGTGCGGAACGATCGGCATCAATTTAAGCTATATGTGGGCCATATGCAGGTCCGACTTTTGACATGCACCTGCTGCATCTGTCAGGATGTGTAAGCTTACTGTGGCGCTCAGTCACTTGCTTATTTCACAGCAAGCATGCGGCCCAGGAACCGGCTGCACGACACTGCTGTGGCTGGGCTGCGGCTACGGCTGCCTTGGTCTTGCAGAAATGATCTGCTTCCTTCCGACGGCCCTGGCGCTCGTGGGAATTCGCCATATGTGTGCTCGACGAAAGCGCTTGAGACGGCGGACGGCCTCAGGACCGACCCTACCCTTGTCCACCATCCGCACCAAACACACCCTTGCGTCCTGAAAGAAGCATGTGTTCAACGTTAGCTCAGCCCTATACATCACCGGGCTGTTTGGTACCTGGTGGCACAACGCCATAGCCGAAAACGGCTTCCGTGCGCGACATCAGCCGCCACCAACATGGCGCCCACTTCTGCCGTTCATCCCGAACGCGGCTCTTTGTTCTGTTGCAGAATTCAACGTGGTGAATACATGGTTCAGCCCCGCCCTGATCACGAGGTTACATTGATTGGCCTGAGGCTTGCTCAGCAGCCTGCCAAGCTTATCTTTAGTCACCACTGGGATGGTAGACAAGCACCTGAGCGGCTTCCCGGGGCCGTTCCGAGGGCGGGTAGATTTCTCCTGCAGAGATCTCGCCCTCTGCATCATGCCGAAGCTTGTGTTGGCAACAACGGGCTCACCTCAACTTACACGTCGCGGGTTGGTGTCCTGAACAGGATGACGTAAAGTAAACACTTCACGCCTTTTGACTCAGTTGGCAAGTTATACAAAAGGGATTTTGAGCCTCCTTCAGGCCAGGCTTGTAAGTCCTCCCCAAGGCTCTGACACCCGCGCATCACCGAGGGAGCCCCTGGGGCAGACTCACCGGGGCTCTTGCTTACTCCTCTCCCCCCGTCTCCAATTTATGACCTGATGTGCTGCTCAGCTCGGTCGAGGCAAGGCTCGCCTGCAACTAGCGCGCCCTGTGGGCCTTCGATGAGGCAGCCTCGACACTCGGGTGGATCTCGTGAAGCCCATCGGGGAAGGTCTAGGGCGCGTCGCCCTTCGCACCCACTCTACACACGGCCAAGCCGCCAGCTGCTGCGGCCAACGGCAATCTCATCACCAACACCACCACAACCACAACCATCAGTAAGCCTGCCGAGATGAACGCCTCACTCAAGCGCGAAGACGCCGAGCTGAACGGCCGGCTGTCTGCCCCGTCACCCTCCTCCACGCATCGCCAGCAAAAGTATAAAGACGAGAAAGAAACCCTCCACAATGGACATCCAGCAGCATCCAGCCATCCCCAAGATCAATCATCAATCAATTCAATCCCCCCTCATCCAAGATGTTCTCCCTCCGCACTCTCGCTGCCGTAGCCCCCTTCCTCAGCCTCTCTTCGGCCATCCCCTACCCTCCCGAAGCCGTCTCCCCCGTCAACAAGATCACCTCCCCCGCGCACGGCGTCGCCTTCTGGAACGGCACGACGCACCCCACCAAGACGGTCAACGCGCGCACGCTGACCCGCCGCGCCACGGGCGGCGTCGTCACGGGCGGCGCAGCCGTCGACGCCATCAACAACCAGGACGGCATCGGCGGCGGCTCAGACTCGTACACGATGTACTGGGGCGACGGGTCGACGGGGGCGGGCTGGCCGTCCGAGGACTCGTGGGTGTCGTTCGAGGACATGTTCAACAACAACAAGCAGATCATGTTCAGCAGCTGCGGGTGGAACGGGTGGGGCGCGGACGACTCGGGGCCCGAGGTGGGCGCCATCTACGACGCCGTCCAGCAGATCGCGACCGAGACCAAGGTCGACCACCGCTTCATCCTGGCCGTCATCATCCAGGAGAGCAAGGGCTGCGTGCGCGTGCCCACGACCGGGTGAGTGGGAGCAGGAGGTGCGCGGAGAAACGCGGCTGACGCGGTGCAGGAACGTAGACGCCAACATCTGGAACCCCGGCTTGATGCAGTGCCACTCCGGCGACGGCACGTGCAACAGCAACGGCGTGGTCCAGGACCCGTGCCCGACCGACACGGTGAGTTTGGGAGCGCCTGCTGGAAGCGCAGGACCGGTGCTGACACGCGTGCGCTTTAGATCTTCCAGATGGTGCGCGAGGGCACCGCCGGGACGAACAGTGGAGACGGGCTCGCCCAGGTTCTGAACCGTAGGTGCTCCCGTCGACGTCGAGTGATTTGCCTGGAGATGTGCTGACGCGGACCGCAGAGGCCCAAAACACCTTCCAGGTCAGCAACGCCCGCGCCTTCTACTCGGCCGCCAAGTACTACAACGGCGGCTCCATCCCAGCTAGCGGTAACCTCGAGGAGGGCTGCTGCACCCTTTGCTACGCCAGCGACGTTGCCAACCGTCTCACCGGCTGGGTTCTGGCCGCTAGCTCCTGCACCCTTGATGGTTGATGGGGAAGATGGGGTCGTTTCGTTTCGTTTTCTACCTGTTTCATATTTTCTGACGTATTATTTTCCTACCTACGCTCGTTACCGTGAAAGTTGCAACTTGTTCTCTTGTTTCGTTGCTCATCTTCTTCACACGATTAGATTGATTAAATCAAAAATTGACGTTTCGATTTGTCTTTTACAGCTTTCTGACATTTGGCACCATGCATGCTAAGAGTAAGACATTGAAATGACGTTGACCTGAAAAGGGCTCAGGCATTGAACTAAAGTGTTGGCCAAAGCGTTCATACACGTCCCAGAGGAGCTCTTCAAGGAGCAAGACATGCATACTTCCAAGCCACAATCTCCACAACGTGTTATGGTTCTGTCTTATCTGCTGAGTACTTATTGCACTGTTCCTTCGGCCCGTTTCAGGTGCCAGGCTGTAAATCGTGAGAGCAACTGTTAATAAAGAATTATGCGCTCCAAGAGATAATAGTTACAATATTGAGATGCAATTGTACGCCTAGGCTCCGCTTACGCAACACCCTGAATTAATGTGGACGTGGGGAGATTAAGTGGTAGATGCGAGGAGAGTGGAGGTTGGAGAGACGCTCACTTCACACCCGCGACTTCGCTTGGCACTGGACCTGCGAAAGGACGCTTTCCCGCTCTTTACTACTTAAGCAGGCCATCGTGTTATGGAGAAACTGAAGTCAGGGGCCCGGCGGATATCTGATTGGGCAGCGCAGGTTCCACAAATTCTCGTAGGGTGAAATTGTCAACTGGAAGTGTGCGTAGGTGTCGGCCCAGAATGAGTCAATGGTGAATTTGGGCTCGAAGATGTGTCCCATGCCTTGGGCCGGGTCCCAGTTGTGGCTGCGCACGAAGATCTCTTCATCATGCTGTTCTGATACGCCAGATTGATGAATGGGTATGCCGATGCCCATTTCTCCTGCCCTGGATTTGTGCCAAACTCGACAGTGTGGCCGCGGTGTGTGTGCCGCTCGATGCGCGGGCGCATGGGCTCGAGGAATCCTTCGGGGAAGAGGGTGAAGTTGGTCAGGTCGACACCGGGCAGTTCGAAGGCGTCGGCGCTGGGCATGTCTGGGGTGCCGTCAGTGTCGTGGACAAGCGGCAGTCCCGGCACGGGGAAATTGACCTTGCTGTACCCCGATTATCTCAATGTCATCAAACAGATCCGTGGTCTCTGTGCTTGTGTGGTTGGAGCGCAGAGAGGTGTCGCTGCTTACCGCAGCTTCTTCGCGTGGCACCGGTCACATGCCAGACGGATGGTACATGTTGGTTGGCGGGAAGGTGCAGCAGACAGGGCTTGCAGATAGGGCGGTGGGATGGCAGTGGCAGTGGTAGTGTCGCGTAGACGAGGGGCGACATGGGCACGAAACGGGGCCCAGACATCAGCCGACGCGCCACGCGCCGTCACGCTGTCACGTTGGCTCCCGTCAGCGTCTGTGACCAGCCTCAAAGAATTTCCAATTTCCAGACTCGGAAAAAAAAAAAAATGCTATTTACAGTCCTACACGCCTACGGGACGTACTTCAGCTTGCCGAAAGAGTTGATAATCTTCTCCGAGAGCACAAGCCTGCTCCGATAAACCATCACTGCGGTATCGTGACACGCCGGCGCAGGGAAATTACCACGCTCGTTTTGCAGCTCTCCGACCAAGACGTTATCACCGTCGGTGAGCTCCAAATTCCGCGCCGTACGACTGAAGTTCCCCGTCTCTCCAGGCTTCACCCAAAAGAATTCGCCATCATGGTTGGCGATTATCTCGTCCAGATTCAGGCGAGAGGGCCGCCACATGCCCGGCCTGACTTCGCACTCGGCCCGCAGCCAGCATGTTTTGCCTTCAAACCCGAGCCTCGTGTTCCTGCATGCCAAATGGCCTCCCTGCCTCTTCTGGTGGTGGCAAGTATCGCAGCCGTGCGCCTCGGATGAGGTCATGTGAGGGCAGGACGAGACAAGAGACTTCTTGAGCGGGGTTCCAACCACATAACAAGCCTGGGCTCCGATGAGCTGCTTGTTCGTGGCCAAGGGGCTGCACGAGGTCTCCTGGTTCCAGAATGTGACCGCTCGGGAAGCCACATCTACCAGGATGTCTGACGATAGACCCCTCATTGACCCAACGAGCCCGTGCGCAGCCCCGGTGAGCAGTGCCATGTCGATGGCCAAGGATCGTAGAGGAGACGTATCGAGGCTGTTGTCGTAGACCAATTCGAGCGTTTCGTTGTCAGGAATCTGGATGCGTGTGCAAGTACGGCCGTCCCGGGTTGCCATGTCTACCAGCTCGCGCGTGATGGCGTTCTGCATTTCGGGCATCTGGAGCTTGTCACCGAGGATCCACAGTCTGGAGAGCTCTTTAACACCACGCAATAGCTGTTCGTCTTCGTCTTCCGAGAGTACGCTCTCGCCATCGATCTCTTTATGCTTTTTTGCTCCTTCTGCGTTCTCATCCCGACGATCAAGCTTCCCAGTGTGAACCCAATCCACGAGGTGCTTAAAGATATCTGGTTCGTCGTCGTGCAGGGGTATCATTCTGGTCTTGGATTCCATGAAGTGGCCGTTCATAGCGCCCATGAAGAAGCCGCTGTACTTCGCAAGCCGGACTTCGTCTACGCTGAACTCGGTACGAGAAGACCCGACCTCCACAATGACGGAAGGACCAGAGGATCTGATTGGTATTCAGTCTGCGTGTTTAATATCAGGGTGGGTACAATACTGGCTTACTTGGAGTCGAGAGGAGTCATTTTGGGAGACAATCCCTCTTGCTGGCAATGCTCACCCTCAGTGGTGGTCATGATGAAGGATGGGTGGATCAATCGTGGATCCCTTCTCCACTTCTTAGTCCACATTTTGATGTGTAGAGTTAGAGAATGTGAAGGCGTGAATATTGGGAACACTCAGGGACCCGCCTAATATAGGAGTCTCATTCGCGACAGGCAGACGTGGGAGTTGAGTCTCAGGCAGCACTGTGGCGCAGGCGCACCAGGTGAGATAACCGCGCCTCGATCTGGTCAACTGGGGTCGCCCACACCATCACAACAATTAGCGCCTCGCCTGTCTAAGCCACAAATGAACGGTAGAAAAAGAACATGTTCCAGTAAAACCCACATTTCATGGGGGGTGCTCTCGTATCCTTCTGCAGCAGACAGCTTGTCAAAGTTCCAAAGGATCGAGGTGGCTGTGCTGGTTATACGAGGATTGACATCTTCATCAATCATCGGTCGACCAGTCCCGCGACTACCTAACTCGCTTCGCGCTTTACTCACTTATCTAAGTAATAAATATGATATAAAGCAAAGCGAACCATTTCAGAACACACTATCATGCGTTGGGCTGTATTTGTGGTTTCACTGGTGTGTTCATCTGCAATCGAACGCGAGCCAGCAGATCGTGACCTGCAGAATATGTCAGGGAAAGGATTGAATTTATTTTATTAACAAGGCTTTTTGAGAACAATGTATTGGACATGAGCGGTGTATTCGAAAAGAAGAGAGCCGCTTGATAGCGAATGAAGAAATGCACCACAAAAGGAAATTCAGCATTGAGGAAATATCAGAGGCGCGAAAGCGTGTCATGGAAGGTGTACGAGTCAAAGAAATCTTATAAATGGAAATTATAAACACAATGTAGATCAAGTTAAGGACTGTATCTTGACAAAAGATCACAAAGTATGAAAGGGGTAGACAAAAGAACTTTGGAAGAGAGACAACGGAACCATCACGTTTATGACTAGGGGCTCAGCTTGTGTATGCCCATGATTGTCTAGAATGTGGTTCGTATGAAGAACTTTACGCCTTTGTATAATTGTCGAGCTTGCAACGCAATTGAGCTGAGATCGGGAGGCGGGTGTTTCCGAGACGTTCGCGATACCTATCCATCATAGGAACAAAATGCAGACCAGAAGTTGCAAATCTCCTTAGGAAGTGGCCGTTGGGGTGAGTATCAAGATGTTCTATGCATCTGACATATATCCAGCGCAATTCTCTCTTCAGTTGTTCCCTGTCTCCAGCTACGGTCTCGGTTTCCTCTCCTCGCAAAATTCCCATGGCTTCCTTTGCCACGTCCATGGATAAGGCATCACATATGGCGGCCATTTCAACAGCGGTGTCTGCCACTCCTTGAGACCTGGTCCCTCGAGCAGCCAAAAGAAGGACAGCAGCGCCATGGGTATCTGCGGTAATATTTCTGAACTGAGTCATCAGAGTCGTCTTGGAAAGCAATATCCTTCGTAGGTCAGAGTCAACCTTTTCCAGATACTGCAAATGTATTGACGCCATAGACACATCTCCAAGAATGTGATATCATCAGGGTGCACATTCTCCGAGCGCAGGCCGGCCAGGACATCCGAAAGGGAGTTTCCAAGTAGGCGAAATGTGCCATCGACCAGATCTTTCGGGGGAATCATAACGTCGTCCGGTATTGTTGAGAATGCGATATACAAGTGTTTCCAGTGATGCTCGGTCAGGGATCCGTGCCAGTTTGCCCACCATTGGATTGCGTCACGTATCGCGAACAAACACGCTTCGTCAAGAGATGCGTCTTCCTTTCCCGTATGTAAGGAGTAGTCATCTTTGTGGGTACCTCGGTAGGTCTGGATATAATTGTCGATGTGCTCTGATATTTTCTGGATGTCTTGGCACGAGCAAGGTGGAGCGCATATATTACCCATTGCAGAGAACAAGGGCATCGTGTCCTCGTTGATTTCAACTCCATAATATATGTTGTCGTTGTTATTTGGTTGTTTTTTCAGGACACAGCAGTGTGTATTGAAGCGCAGAGGGCTTGAGTCGGCAATAAACCCGTCTCCGAAGTAAGTCTTGACGGCCTGCCAGAGAGGAGTCATGTTCAGTGACCTGGATAAACGCACTGTAATGGGAGTGCTAGAGAACTGAAGAATAACGAATTCACGATCTGCCACTTATGAAATGGATGGTGTGTCTTTAAAAATTTGTTTGAGGCTGATCTTTCATTTATTTTCATTCAATGACCCGGTATCGGTGAACTTCCGCCTCATTAATGCGCTAAGAAACCATGTTACTGCTACAATTAACAGAAACTTATCCAATCAATCATTATTTTGTTGTGGAGATCATCTTGGCTGGTGGGGCAGCGGTATTTTTCATCACCGCCTCAAATACTTTCGACTCGATATTTGCTTTGGACAAAACTTCCCTTGGAAAAGATAACTCCATCTACATCTGGAACCAAAAATTTAATTTCTGAGTGTCAAATTATGGTGGTTACATAGTAGACTCAAGTACCGAAAGCCCGCATAGGACCGCAGCGCGCCTGAGCCGAGATCTTAGCGGTTGGGATTGTTTTACGAGACAGTCAAGAGCAAGAGGACGCAGTTCATACCAGATTGGATAACCGGCAACTATCAAGACCCACATGAGAGTCTCATCCACATACGTAGTAAAACATGAAGACGTACTCCGTAGGCTCGCGTCTCGGGTTCGTAATCCCGCCGGGGCAACAGACCTGCATGATGCAGAGAAGCAAGATTTAGGGCAACTGGCAGCAAACATGATTGGTACGTAAGATCGCATGATAAGCATCACTTGTACGGTATCCCCTTATCAGTACGGCTGAAGCCGGTATCAAGAGAAGTGACATCCCCTCTTAGCGCCGACATCAAATATAGACCCAATCATAGAGCAGGCTATGATATCGGCCCCGCTATCGGCGGTGTGACAACTTAGCATCTCTTGCAAGCCGAGCTGAGCGTTGCCTTTTCCAGACGCGATGGCAATCGTATCGCATGCGGTGGCCATATGTATTCATATCGTGAAACAATAGTAGTGCTAGTGCAAAACAGGCGAGCCACATTCATTATACAAGATGCTGAATGTGAAAGAAACCGCTCTGCTTGAAATGGCAATGAAGCTTGACGACCCCCTCACTGTGAAAAGCGCAATCTTAGAGCCGCCGCCAAGGATTTTCATACGGCCCGGGCCGCACTGCAATGCGTGGCCTTTGTGATCGACTTTATTACGACCCACCAGGCTGCGTCCCTCTTCGCTACCCCTCGTGCTAATGTCGTGGCCCAAGAGCTCAACAAATGTGAAAGTGAGACTTAAGTAATAATAGTGCTATTCAGTAGTTCTTTACATCTAGGCCCTGAATACATACATTCACTGTTCGCTCCCGTTACCAGTGATCCCGGCTGCTTTCTCCAATCTGAAACCATGAACTAAGCCTTATCATGGCAGATGTACCCCATTCTTGGCCCTTGGAAAGCTGATTTGGAAAAGGTTTAGCCTCTTCCGCTACACTTCATTATTCTTACAACTCTTCTTAAATGACTTCGATGTTTCACTTGGCCAACATTCCACTTCAATCTTTCTTGCCATGCGGCTCGACTGAAGTCTTAGACCCTACGATGCTTCCCTCTGCCGTCCTGCAGGGATAATAGTAACGCACGGGCCAAAGAGGTCCAAAACCACTATGCAGGGAATTACAAATAGGGTGCGCAAGGTAAGATCGCCTCTTGAGCGTCTACTGACCCGTGGAAACGGTTTAAAAGTTTAATAAAATTGCTATCCTCAACGTATGTTCCTTGTTTTCATCTTGTTGTTGTAGTCGCTTCGCTTGCCGTCATCCTTGGATGCTCAAACGGGCCGATGGACTATACTGGTAATAATCTATTGGGCCATGTAAAGAGAGCATGAACGGATCAAGTATTAAGAGGCCTGTAAATATTTTGCCCACTGGTTCAAGCGAAGTTAATAAGCAAGCTGTGTGCAAGTATCGAAACCTGCCATGGTTTCAGTTGGGTTAATCCTGCTACGGCGGCCAGGGCCGAGGCCGATGTATCACATGCACTCGGGAATCAAGTTGCGATTTGTTGCCAGGGGACGCGTGCGTGTTATTATGCCTCATCTCCTCCACGGCCTCCACCGCACACGCTTATCGTCACCGACTCACTCGTCAAAAGAAATGGGGCTGCACCATTCTCTACCATTACATTCCCAGGATGAAACATTCAAACAACAAGAACAGCCTTATGAAATCCTCGGGCACTATTTCCCTGTTCAGATCGCCAAGAACACCTTAAGAGGCAGGTGCAGAAAGCGGACGTGTGGTGGGCAACGGGCTGCATGTTTGACGTGCGCTCGCATCGTCCAACACCGCGCCTGGCTCCATCAAATTCTGCAGAGAGACCTCAGGGAGGGCAAGCTGCTTTTAGGCTGCACACGGTTGCCTGCTGCTTCTTCGTTACCACACTGGCCGCCTGACACTCATACCGCTCTGCACCCCCCAAAAGCCGCACTGCTATTCCGCCATTTCATGGAGTCAATGAAGCCGAATGCAGGTTTCCAGCTTTTGCCTGTCTTTGCCGACACCACAGCTGTGGCTCCGCTAGTTCTGCGAAACCGCATGGCCATGCACGCCCTACTCGCCGTCAGCGCGAGTGACATGAGAGAGCATTTTCCCGACGCTGAATCCCAGGCACACCTACACTACGGCATTGCCATTGGAGCACTGCCAGAAAGGATGACACAGTTCCTCGATGGCAAGCCGGTTGATCTTCCAGCAATGCTCCTGGCGATAATACTGCTGTGTAGCTTTGAGGTAAGCCTGTCGCGCAAAATCACGTGCAGCGACTAAGCCACGGTCAGGTCTACAGAGGCGATGAGCAAAAGGCGTTGTCGAACCATCTCCACGCCATCAAATTAATCGTCCGCACGCACATGCAAGACCTCCGGCTACGCACCGACCGGGACTTCCTCTCGTTCATCCTCGACTTCTACAGACACATGTCCAACGCCAAGCACATCATCTCCGCGAACGAGGAGCTCCACGGCCTCTGCAACAACAGACGCTCGCTCATGCTCGGCCTGCAGTCGATCGACGAGCTGCGCCGGCGGCTGGGCTTCAACTGCGAGCTGTCCTACCCCATCCTCGCCGACCTCCCTCGCTCGGCCCGGCTTTCGAGCGGCCGCGTGCTCAGCATCTACGACGGGACGCTCTGCTTCGGGGACGCCGCGCAGCCGCGCAAGGCGTGTCCGCCTGGACTCGACGGCGACGGTGTGGCCGCCGGTCCCGGTGCCGGGTTGCCCCCTCCGACGAAGATGGTGCGCCAGATCTCGCTGCTGGTCCTGCTGGTGGTGGCGCACGGGTCGCGCGCGTCGGACGACTCGCTGCGCGGGAAGATCGACGGCTGTGTGGAAGAGTTCCTGAGGGAGCTCGCGGTGGCGGAGGAGCGGCATCTGGTCGACGCGATGATGATGTGGGGGTACATTCTGATGGGGTCGTGTGCGCGCAGAACGGAGCACCAAGCCGCGATCGAGTTCGCCTTGCGGAGTTCGAGGTTCAGCAGGGGCTTCGTCGAGGCTATGGTCGAGCTTTTGAGGGATATGTGGGCAGATGAAGATCACATGGCATTTGGTCCGTTCGGGATCAAGCGAGCACTTGCGTTGCAGAAGCTGAGGTTTATGTCATTGACTCCTTCTAAATGAGCTGAGCGGTCTGTTTATTTGCATTTTCCCTTATGACCAGTCATTTAATACCCATCAGCAACCATTTGTGCAGGCGTAAGCAGTCTGAGATTTTCGATGCTTGCTTTTGTCCCCTCGGCGCTCTTTTCTCTCAAATCGCATTCGATAAAGCGGTTCCCCAGGCACATGTATGGATGAGATGGCCTTAATCCGCATTCTTCATTCCATTATTCCGGTAATGGAGAAGTGGATTAGATCTAACACAATTTTTCCCTACCTCAAAACTCTTCAAATTACCACTTCTCCTCGCTGGGTCGAAGGTCCAACTCCCACGTGAAACAGTTTTTCGGCTGGGCGTGAAGGTACCAGTAAGCCTTTGCCATCTACAATCACCATTAATAGCAGTCCGAATAGTGTAGTCTCTGCGAAACTTACAGCTTCAGGCTGGATCAACACGTCTGGATTATTAATCTTCGTGAATTCTCTCACTGCTGGAGTGTCGATGAAACCGTCGATGATGGTGTGGGAAACATGTACACCCTGCGGTCCAAATTCCTTCGCCAGAGATTGCGCCAGGGACCTCTGCATCCACTTTCCGGGGGCGAAAGCCGCCATGTGGGACGAGCTCTTTAGAGCAGCCGTCGCGCCGGTAAAGATCAGACTGGGCGGATGCTGTGATTTCGGGACGGAGGCCAGCAGCAGTGGCATTGTGGCCTTGGCGAAGTGAAACGCCCCGTTGCCAGGAACATTGTAGCCCGTCTTGAACTCGTCCTCGCTAAGCTCGAGGAAAGATTTCCTGGAGAACTGTCCGCCGGCATTGAAGATTGCAGCCTGAAATTCTTAGTATCAGTGGCTGCTTCAAGGATCGGAGAAGCATCTGGAATATACCGAGAGACCGAAGTCCTTCCCAAACTCTTGAGCGATCGTTGCCATAGCCGCCGTGACGCTGGCAGAGCTCGTTATGTCGGTTGCAACGCCAATCGCTTTCCCGCCAGCGGAGTTGATCTCAGCCACAACCCCATCGAAACTCTTCTCACTTCGAGCAAGGCACACCACTGGGTAGACTGAAGCAAACTTCCGTGCGATGGCTGCGCCTGCGCCTGGCCCTACGCCTGCGACAATGGCAAGTAGTGGAGACGCCATTGTGAAGATGGTTTTGCTGGAAGAATTAAATAGATTGAGGAACGAGGCGCCCGTGGTGCTGATACGGGAGAGGAACAAGCGGGGTAGTGGGCTTTTAAAAAGGACTAGGCGAGTGGCGGCCACCCAACGATCGCTGAGCGTTGCAAGCTCTCATTGCGCCCTTAGAATGACGTGGAGCAAAAGCACTCTTACCAGGGGCCGAGCTAACAAGATTAGCTCATCAAGCCGATGTCAAGGCCGAGACGCCGAAAACGCGTTTTTGCTCAGCAATTCGACTCGCGCGTGCCGTAGAACGCGAGCTGGCTTTGCGCAGAATTAATAGTACAACACTACCACGCTAGATCAATTATGGCTTCAGACAATTCATTACAAGGTTCCACCACGTGCTGTTGCTTGTGGTGCTGCATTCAGCCGTTCACCTGGCTATGCACGGACTCATGTCTGGGCAAACACGATGAGAGCTTGACTGCCTGAGTCTGCTCTACTAGTGGAATTTATTGTGTCCATATGGATGGAGCAATTCACTCGAAAACTGCATAGCATGCACAGGTTTTCCTATTAAGAAATTCCCACGATGATATCACCCAAATTGGCTACTAAAGACCCTCGGAGTTCATCCGAATACTGTCCTCCAACGATGTGAACCCCTGTCTGCCCAAGTCTTGCAGCAGCTGCTCCGCCCGAGCTCGAGGCTCGACCACAGACAAGTCCTGGCCGCTGTGAAAGTCAGCCACGAATTCAGTACCAGGATTTTGCTTCCGCAGAATTTCCAAGATCGTGTCGAAATTGTACGGCTCCGCCCAAGCAAAAATTCTCTCCCCAATCACGTCTGGGTGGATGGTTGCTGCAACGTGGAGGCGCGCAACATCCTGAACGTCGATAAAGTGTTCTGTTATAAAGATCAGAAACAACGCACTGAGTGATAAGTCAAGATACTCCAGCTTACGCGGCGGAATAAAGGATATTCGCTGGATGTTCGTTCCCTGCCATAAAATTTCGACAAACTTCGAGGTGGAGGGGTGGCCTTGGTTCACAACGTCAAGGCTCTTGCCGAAATTTGTGCTTGGGAGTACTGAAAGAGTCAGACGGAATCTCCAACTTCCTGTCAAGTCTCGTACCTGTGTTGACGACCAAGTCTGGTCTTCTCGCTTTGTTCTCGTAGTAGAATTTCCATACTTCCCTTTCCGACAGGGCCTTGCTTGCAGCATAGTTGTGTCCAGCCCGCTCGGGGAGATACGGTGGATCCCGGCGAGCGATTCCAATGGATTCCTCGTTCCACATGTCGTTCGTTACAATCATCTTCGTGTTTGGTTTCGGCAACATTGTCGCAGATGAGGAAGACGTCAGAACGTATCGTTTGACGGTAGGCTCGCTGTTGGCTGCCATCAACGCACTCAATGCTCCGCCAACTGTGGTCGGTATGACCTTGTTCGGATCCGGGTCAAATGACACGTTCGAGGCCACGTGTATGACAGCGGACACGCCTATCTTTCGATCAGCGACCAACACCTCAAAGCAGCCGAACTCATTAATAAAACCAACCATTCACTGCCTTGTCAAAGGCTCCCATGGCTGCTATGTCTGGAACAGCAACAAGCTCAAATTTCCCTTCACCAAAAGTCCTATCAAAAAGCTCCCTGATCCATGCACTTTTCTCGGTGTCTCGAGCCGTACCACGGACTTGGTAACCAAGTTTCAGGAACTGGTCGGCGACATGCGAGCCGATGAAGCCATTCACACCAGTGACTAGCACTTTTGAACCTGGTGGAATGGCTGGATCCTGAATGGTTGTCATGGAGGCTACTTGTGCTGTTGACAACTTATGGTAGCCAAATGCGTCGGAAGTATTGCTGCGCTATGCCGTGTGGAAACAACAGTGTATTTGAATGCTGGAGAAGCAAGAACCGCAGTTATTTGGCGGATTGAAGCAGCTTTCAAAAACTCTGTGGCTGTCTACGTGTATTGCTGACAGAAGGATGCAATCCTTGCGGGGCCCGAATGCAGTGGGCTGCTGACGTCAGACTGCCCGCGCGTTCTGATCGGACGCCGAGGGTCGGTCTTACTAAGAACGCATCCTTCGTAGGCTACACTGCGCGAACCCCGCACGAGGTCAGAACACAAAAGTCGGAGGTTTACCTGAGTCAGTGTTCCTGACTACCTTGTTCATCACACCCTTTTTTTGTGCACACAGAACTTTCGCACGTCGACGCGCTACAAGGTTTCCGAGGCTCAACCGAGCAACGCCATGTCTGCCCTTGTCCCTCTGGTCGTGTGCGGTGCCAAGAAAGAAGTTGCCACCGCAGTAAGAGCGAGCTTGCTGCCTGAATATGATGGTAAGTCTCCATGCCATCAACTCATAGCACCTCCGCCAGTCAGACTTGCCTAACTCCCCGACTCGTGAAGTTGTATACGGTGGACACGACTTCGATGGCGCTGCGAAAGAAGTTCCACAAATCATATCTGGATCCCCACCGCCCGCTTCATCCCTTCACACACAGGTCGGGTCGAACGACTTCACTGTTTTCCCACGGGCCGTCATAACTGGCGGCGGCTACAGCGACGAAGCCTTCCAGACGCTTTACCAGGCATGCGAGAAAGCCTGCGGGGGGCAAGAGAATCTACCTGTTCCGTTTTTCAGAGTCGACAACGCGTTGACGGGCAAGCTGGAAGCTGAGGGCAAAGGGCCACCACGTGGTTCGCCTGAATATTCCAAGTTCATAGCCCAACGGCTCAAAGACAAGCTCAGAGAAGCTGGGGTTGGAGCCGGAGTTCAAGAGAGGCCCGAGAACAAGGGGAAGTTGTTTTTCTTCTAGCCGAGACCCCTTGCTGGACTCTCGCCGTGTTGGGGTAGATCACTCTCCTTTCCAACGTCAAGTGATAGCTTCGTGGCCTTTGGGCTCTTATCTTGTAAGCAATACCGCGTATTTATCCAAGCTTTCTCCTACAAGAGTCATGGCCGGCCACGCCGTGTTTGAATTTTTGAACGTACGGACCCATGACTTCACCACTGCCACTCCAAGCGCAGAGAGGTGTCCCTGTTGCGACATATGCGACGAACCCAGCAGCGATGTATCGCACAGTGACTCATCAACCTCGTGCACGATGTGAGATAGCCACTACTCCAGAGCTTCTCGCCTGTCAGCCACTCGACCACCACCAGCCACCGCGAGGACAATGCCTACCAGTGACGCTGGGCTCCCACGCCAGCATGCACAGCCAATTGCTGAGAAACACGGCGCACTCGAAACTGCAAAACATGTGCTGAATGCTCCAGGAGAACGACTGACACCTCGCCAGATCATCTACTTCATGTGATGAGGTATATCGAGGCAATGTTGATGATAGAGAAAATATTTTCTTACATCGCTTACCCCGCTTACCCCAACCAACTTACTCCAACACCGATACTCACCACAAACAAGGCCGACTGACACATTCGATCCATCAGATATGAGAAATCGTTATCTAAGTGGAGTCCAGTGCGCTGCAATCATTGGCTAGGAAAGGAAGTCACGAAAAGTCGTAGCATGCATGTCCAGTAATCCAAGACCTTGCTAGCATGAATTCGCAAGACTCCCGGACCTTACCCGTTCCTTATGTAGCAATAATTTTACATCACTCGGACGAGAATTCCGAAGCTTTCAGCATCTCTCGCACACACTCGAAAAGGGTACCACCCACAGGTTAGCCAACCGAGGAGCTCCAGGGGTGAGTTGAGCGATTGACATCAAGTTCCTTCCAACAAACTGAATCATGACGAATAACACGCTACAGATTACAGATTCCCCACTTCACTCCCCAGCAAGACCCTCCTGCTGGAACGGCCTTTGCTACGAAAGACGGCGCACCTCTCCCCAAGCTCTTCCGGCCACTCACAATCCGGGGCTGCACATTCCAGAACCGCATATCGTGCTGGCCCCGCTGTGCCAACACTCCGCGCAAGACAGCCACATGACCGACTAGCAACCTCGCACACCTACCCCGGGCTCTCCACCATCGAAGCCACCGCCGTCCTTCCTGAGGGCCGCATCACGCCCGAGAATATCGGGCTGCGAGGACAGAACAGCCAGACCGCACCGCTCAAGCGCGTCCGTCGACCTTTCGCGCACGGGGCCAGAAAATCGGCAGACATCTCGTCCCCCTCCCCCCACGCGGGCCGCGCCGTCGACGCCCTGCATCTCCGGATCTCCGGCTGGCGGAGCTGCTCCGGCTGAGGTGCGTCGCCCCACCAACCAGCCCCCGTACAGCGCGCGTCACGCGACGATGGCGACAGCGGATTCGACGTCATCGCGATCCACCGCGCGGGCAGCCACCTGCTCCACGAGCTCGCGTCGTCGACGACGAACTGTCGGAGCTCGTTCGAGAACCGGACGCGGTTGAGCTGCGAGGTCGTGGGCCTGGTGCGCGGATGCGTGCCGGAGGGCATGCCGCTCTTCTTGCGCATCGCCGTGACGGACTGGCTGGAGGGGTATGGGCCGGGGGGTCGTGGACGGTGGGGCGGACGGTGCGGTTTGTGGGTGCGCTGGCGGGGCGGGCCGTCGGTTTGGTGGATGTGTTGTCAGGTGGGATCCACCTTGGCAGATTCGATGGGGGTTTCGCATGTTACGGCACAGCCTTCACAGGGTCAAGGAACAGCAGGATAAGGAAAGAGATGGGGTGCGCAAACGCGACACGAGAAACGCCCACCTGAATCACGTAGCCCGCGTAACGCCAAGAAGATGCTCTTGCTACTCTCCCCGAGTAGGGGCTGGAATTAAAGAATGCAGTGGGAATAAAACCTATCTGCTCTACATACTTTTATTAAAAATCAGCAAAATAAATATAGAATAGATAAAGTACAACATGAATTAATAAACTCTTTTTATATATACAAGGTCATACTGCTCAGTCGTGATAAGCCCTCTCCAACAGACTAGCCCAACACTACCACGAAACGATAATACTGTTTCCTTATCGTAGATACGATGTCAATTATTGCAAATCTTGTCCCGACAAGGAAGTTCCGGACCAAGAGTTCATAACCGCGGTCTATTTAAGACTGTTGATATGGACTCAAGGCTGCACCCGTCTCTCCAGAAAGCATTTGCCGCAGTCACTAAATTCTCCAAGATGTCTGAGACTCCGAGTCATATCCGCGTTGCTGCGGTCCAAGCTGAATGCTGCTACTTTGACCTCCAAGCCGCTGTGGCTAAGACCTGCCGGTTGATTGAAGAGGCGGCCACCAAAGGATGCGAATTAATTGCATTCCCGGAGGTCTGGATTCCGAACTACCCTGGCTGGATCTGGTATGTCCGCTTGACACCAAAGTACGGACTTCTTGTCTCATCGAGCTAATCAGCACGGCTTCCAGGCAGCGTCCGATTGATTTTGAGATGGTGAAAGACTACATGAGGAACTCCCTGCGCCGCGATAGCCCCGAGATGGAGAAAATCTGCGCGTGCGCCGCCAAGAACAAGATCGCTGTCTCCCTTGGCTATTCAGAGAATGACAACCACTCACTTTATCTCTCTCAGTCATTCATTGGCAAGGATGGAAAAATCAAGATGAACAGGCGGAAGATCAAGCCTACTCACGCCGAACGGACCATCTACGGCGACGGCAGCGGCGCTTCTCTGCTCAACGTCGTCTACGAACCGGGCCTCGGTAGGTGCTTGTGAACGAAACGGCCCTGCTCGACAGAAAACCGGCTGATCAAAATAACGTAACAGGCAAGGTTGGCGCGCTGTCGTGCTGGGAGCACTCGCAGCCCCTGCTCCGCTACCACACCTACTCGCAGGGCGAGGAGATCCACGTCGCCGCCTGGCCGCCGATGAACTACTACAGCTCGTTCCCCGAGGGCACGGCGCTGTGGTCGCAGTGCCGCGAAGGCGCGCACAACCTCTCCACCACCCACGCCATTGAGGGCAACTGCTTCGTCATCCTCGCTTCGTCCTTTTTCACCAAGGCGGGCGTCGAACGCATGCGCCTGGGCGACGGCCAGCTGTACCACATCGCCGGCGGCGGCTGCGCTGCCATCATCGCACCCGACGGCCACAAGCTGTCCACCGACCTGGGCGAGGAGGAGGAAGGCCTTGTTATTGCTGACCTCGACATGTCCGAAATCCTGAAGGTCAAGGCTATGCTCGACGTCCACGGCCACTACAGCCGCCCCGACCTGCTCTGGCTGGGCGTCGATTACCGCGAGAAAGAGCAAGTGAGGCCCGAGAGCGTGGAGCAGCTGACGAAGCCGTGAGTGCGGCGCGCTTCTGCTTTGAATGCTTGTCGACATGGGCTGAGGGAGATGGGTATGCCTATGAGGACTCGTTGACAGAAAATGGTGTATTGCTACACCGGAATGCCTGTTCTCATCGTAATTGCTGCTGTATAGTTGCCAATGTCCATACCAAAGAATGAGATTGAGACCTATCTAAAGGATTGAAGCCCAAGACAAAATCTCTGGCCGTATCGTGCAAGGTCTTACATAATCTATTTCAAAGGCATTTGCAAGAAAACCTGGATGATTATTTTTGTAAATGGAAGAGTATATTTTGCGGTGCGGTTAGGCAGTCAAGGTGATGCGCTGCAGCTAGTTCATACAGCCCTGCAAAGGCGCAACTGTCAGCGTACTGGGACATAAGCAGTGTAACTACGTTGGTTGGCATCACCACCTTCACCACCGGGTTCGCACTGGCGCCAATGGCTCTTGCATCCCTTTCCGAAATGGCCGGGAGGAAGCCCGTTTTCCAGCTGTCCTGCACCCCCTCCCGGCCAGAAATCCGCCTCTACTTTGCCCGCGCCGCCTCCGCGCTGCTCCCCGCCGGCCTGTTCCTCTTCGGCTGGACGGCGCAGCCTCGGCGCACTGGATCTGGCCGGCATTCTGGCCGTCTACCTGGCCGTCTTCAACTACCTGTCCGACGCGTACGGTCGGTTCGCCAGCTCGGCGCTGGTGGCGCAGAGTTTCTGCCGGAACGGGCTGGGCGGGGTGCTGGCGCTGGTGGCGGGCCGGATGTTCGAGGCGCTCGGGTACGGCGGTGCGGGGAGCGTGCTCGGGGCGGTTGCGGTGATGTTGACCGGGGTGCCGTGGGTGTTGGTGCTTTGTGGGGAGCGGATCAGGGCGAGGAGTGGGTTTGCGAGTGCGCTTTAGGCTGGCGGGTGGGCTGCCGGTTGGCAGCTGTTTTGTAGAATCGGCTGGAAATAGCCTTTTAAACATAAGTATGAAGATCAAAACCAAGCGTGCTCGGCAATGACAATAGTGATGAATTCTTTGAAAATACTAAATTCCATTTAATACGATGCCTTCCCGTTAGCGCTGGGGGCGCATTCGCTGTGATATATACCCTTTGAGTGTTTAGGAAGCTATGAATATATGCAGGTACAGCAACTCGGCAGTCAATAGTCGCCAAAATTTCAGTCCTGTAGGTGGCAGCGCTAACCCGAGAAACTATATAGGTAGGCTTCCGCGCTTCCTATGTCGAGGTTGAACTTGAAGAAGTCGCCAGTGCGGGGACAGCGTTGCGCGTAAGTGCAGGATATGAGCCCCGTGAAATCCGGATTGAAGGCTCGCTGATTGGTAGTCGTAATCGGCTCGGGGGTTTCGGGATCGATCTGGCACATTTTAGAACTGTCGCTTATGATCCAGACGGTTCTGGGCATTCCAGCACGATGGTCCGACGTATTCTCGGATTCGGCTTTATCGGGAGCCGTGCTTCTGAATGTGTTCCACATAGGCCTGTGATTGATAGCGTGACGAGTAGGGAACCGAAACTTCACCGGCCTCGCCTGGATTCGGCATGATATTGAAGCGATGTGTGTGGGCTATACCATCGAACCAATGGTCAAACTGCAAGGCCCCCCAGGAGTATCATTCTAAGGAACGCCAGCAACAACCTCTGCTGCAGCGGTTGCGGCGGTAATATTAAGGTCCACCTGCCCATCGCTAGAGATTACGCGTCCGAAAGCAGAGAGTGTGGTGCCGATAGTAAGTCATGCTACTACATAGTCTTTGGTGTTCTATCCGGCGGTTCCGCTCCCACTTGGACGCCTAAGACCAAGTGGTACTCGCTAAGAATACATACCCACCTTTTGTTCGCGTATATGTATACGCTCATCGCATTTCAAAGCCGAGCGGATAGAATACCGCATTGAGATGCAGGGCGATTATCAATTCATCAAAGTATAGGAGTAGAGGTAGGCCGGGCTTGGACCATCCGGTCGTTCCGCGTCCCTTTGGCGCCAGTGACCCCATCTGTACCCCCCACGACTATGAAGCCACCTCATCAATTCGGCTTTGGACGATGTATCTGATTCCTATAACTCTCGAGTAGCGGCCAAATAGAATAGGGTTGAGTAGTCAAAAGCCGGCGTGAAGTAGAACTAATACTATTAAGTCGCGTTTAGACTTCAACGGCTTCCGTATCTAGCTATGGAACCCTAGGCAACTATTATGATTAATGGTTTAAGCTCAACGATCCGCCCCGTAAGTAGTAGACCTCCCGTAAATAATGAGGAGAATTGTTATTAAAGTAGCTTCTTATAAATCAGACGTACCTATAGTTCGGTAGAACATCCCGAACTATTTCGTATTCGCATGATTTATTCTAGATTCAACCTTTATCTCTCGACCTAACAGACTTTCGGGTGAACTCTCATTTAGCAACGATTTTTAATTGAGTAATCTGCTTACGTGATCCTCCACCATGGCACCGCCGGTTTGAAACTCAATTACAGTCCCGCCTATTGGCATACATGAACTAAAGTCCCTGTACTCAACATATAAATCATGCTTCCCCCATAATAATTACTCCTCCCGTGGCCCACATTCTAATAAAAAGTCTACCACATCACCTAGTCGACAATCCCAAGAATGTCTACCATGCAGGGAAGGTGGATAACGTGGGACGAGCTCACCTCGGTCAACAATCTTCACAACGCATTAAGCACACCGCTCAGCAAGGTACTACTGACCCACAGCCGCAATCTGTACATGAAACGTAGCTAATGGGGAAGGAAAAGCTTCACAAGCCAGAATTACACGAAGTCGAAGAAGACGCTCTCAAGTTTTACAAGCGCTGGGTCGCCTACCTCAGCGGAAATCCTTTGAAGGAAACTGGCGGCCTCGACGAATTCTACGACTTCGAGAACATGACGGAGTACGATCTTATGGAGGGAGAGATTGGTCGGGGTGGGGATAAGGTCAGGGCGCATTTCGCCAAGATTGGAAGCGAGCTGGCCGATGGGGTGGTTAGGTTACGCGCCACTGAGATCACGGCCACGTCTCCGGGCTTCGCGCATGTTACAGCCTGGTAGAACTTCAAGGGCATTTCCCAGGATGGGTCTCCTTTTGACATCACTTACCGCTGCACTCAGCTCATGCGGAAGACCGAGAAGGGCTGGAGGTGGTATCATGATCATTTTAGCTTCTGGGCCGATCTCAAGACCGGAGAAGCAAAGATAACCGGGTAGAGGTTGGGTTTGGGGCTGGCTTAGGCTGCAAAGAATTTGGCATGTGATACTGTGCAAGATCTTCTCTACAGGGCAATTCGGGGAATATATCATATTTCTCTATAGTGTCTCGCCAGTGCGAGACTCCAATCCATAACTAGTATATCGTTATTTCATTCAATACATCATTATCATCATACTTGCTTTGGACGGAAGGCATGAGTGCACGGCTCATCATTTCTTTCACCGCTACTTTTTTATTCGCCCGTTGCAAACTGTATAAATAATGTCTGGGGCTTGGCGAGTGACAAATACGCCTCGGACCCGACGCGGAAGGGATACCGAATCGAGTAGGATAGGTGCCAGAGTTCTCAACAGACAACGTAGTACGAAGCAATCTATATAAACGTTCTCGAAACCTCCCATTCACTCATCCACTCATCTACTCATCGAAGTCTTCCTCCTTCACCTTCTGTATACACGAAATATTCCACAACAACATGGCGACCGGAACTGAATCCACCCAAGACGAGCTGCGCTCCGAGCCTTCCGTCCCGTCCACACACGACATTCTGAAGAAGTACGCGGACGAACGTAACAAACGGCTCCAATCCCGTCCGGTCGACGGCAGCAAACGGACCGTCCCGCTATCCGAATCCAAGGAATACCGCGACCTCGAGGGTGACCCCTGGGTCGACCACGACGCGCTCAACGCGCAACGCCCGCGTCCGCTCGCGGATGGCCAACAAACCAACTTCCTCGTCGTGGGCGCTGGCCACGGAGGCCTGATGGTCGCGGCCGGCCTTGTCGATGCCGGATTTCCACCGGAGGACATCCGGCTGGTCGACGCGGCGGGCGGGTTCGGCGGGACGTGGTATTGGAACCGGTACCCGGGGCTCATGTGCGACATCGAGAGCTCCGTCTACATGCCGCTGCTAGAGGAAACCGGGTACGTTCCCAAGCACCGGTATGCCTACGGCCCCGAGCTGCGGGAGCATGCGGAGAGGATTGCGAAGAAGTGGCGGCTGGAAGACAAGGCGCTGTTCCGAAGTGTAGTTGAGAGTCTGGAGTGGAACGAGCAGGAAAAGGAATGGACCGCCTCTATCGCCGAGTATCGAGGCCCTGCGTACGGCATCGGCAAGCTCGTTGTGCGCGCTCGCTTCGTCATTTTGAATGGCGGGGTGTTTGGCCTACCGCAAATCCCCAAGGCGCCCGGCTTCGAGAACTTTCAGCCTCACTACTTCCACACGGCTAGATGGGACTATAAGTATACTGGAGGCTCGCCTGAGGACCAACGGCTGGAGAACCTCAAGGGGAAGAGAGTGGGAATTATTGGAACTGGAGCTACAGGTATCCAGGTGCTCCCGGAACTGGCCAAGTGGGCGAAGGAGGTCTATGTCTTCCAGCGCACTCCCGCGAGCGTGGATTACAGGAACCAGAAGTTGATCACTCCCGAGGCGTGGAATAGCGAGGTTGCGACGGAAGACGGCTGGCAACTGAAGAGAATGGAGAACTTTGCCTCCTATGTCACGAACGCGCCCAATGGCCCGAAGGACCTGGTGGACGACGGTTGGTCCCATGCATCTGCTTTCGGCATCCAAGTCGGTGGCGATGCATGGGGGACCATCACGCCCGAGAAGATCGAGGAACATGTGAAGACGGCGCACGCCATAGATCTGCCTCGGACGGAACGTATTCGAAAGCGTGTTGGTGATACAGTTCATGATAAGGCGACCGCGGAACAGCTCAAGGCATGGTACCCCACCTGGTGCAAGCGGCCGTGCTTCCATGACGACTATCTCGCAGCATTCAACAAGCCGAACGTACATCTCATCGATACCAACGGCAAAGGCGTCGAGGCATTCACCAAGACTGCGCTCGTCGCCAATGGGATCGAGTACCCTGTAGATGCTTTGGTTCTTGCTACAGGTTATCGCTCGCCCTTTGACGGAAATGCGAGCCCCGCGCACCGAGCCAATATCCAAGTTCGGGGTCGCGGCGGGCGTAACATGGAGGATAAATGGGAAGAAGGCGTGGCTACCTTGCACGGCTTCTCCACGAATGGCTTCCCCAACCTTTTCTTTCCAGGACTGGCTCAGGCTGGCTTGGCACCCAACATCACCCATACGCTGACACTACTTTCGTGCCATGTCGCATATGTGTTGGCGCAGGCGAAGCAGAAGGCCGGAGCTACCAACAGCTCCCGATTCTGCATCGAGCCAACAAGAGAGGCCGAGGAGGACTGGAGCATGCGCGTTGCTGAAGGCGTGGGGTTTTTTGCACCCGCCGCGGGCTGTACGCCCGGATTGGTCAATGACGATGGTATAAAAGATGAGCCATCTACGAGCAAGGAAGAAGCCTTACAAAAGGCAAGGAATACGGTTTGGCCGAGAGGTATTATATCATTCGGAAACATCCTTAAGGACTGGCGAGAGCAAGGGAATTTACATGGGATTAGCGTTTTGACCTAGATATTACATGATTGGGATGGGAGAGACGAGCTCGCGGATTGGAGGAGATGTAGCAAGACTAAGTCAATGTACGAGGAGGACCGTGAGATCTTAGACACTATAGATGGGATAGGAAGATGAATGTAGAAAGAGTATAGACCTTTTTGAATGACCAACATGGTTCTGGAGAAGGTTGAGCAAAAACTAAAAGTTTCCTCGCTTGAAATTTGCAGTGCTCTGACCTGATTATTCCATTTTTGATGATCCAAACGTTCATTGGCGAGAATCAACTGGTGAAAGCTCATGTTTCAAGCTTCATGTATGACTCTGTACGCTCACTCCACTGCTTTCCCTTTCATGCTGCCAAATTACAGTCTTTTCGACTATGCAATTTCTCTTGTAATCCATCTCTTATGCGTTTGGTTCGTTCTGACGCATCATGGCCACTCGTTGGATAGACTGTAGTCAATAATCACCCATATTAACACACCAAATGCTCGGCTTGGGATTCGGCGAGCATATAGCGGTATCTCAAAAGCAGAACATCCTTTACAGCTGCCCCATGCAGGAGACCGGAACATCAGAGTTCGTCGCGGTCAGCTCTCGCTTGTACAGCTTTCGCATCCTCGCCCTCCCTCGCCGGCGTCTCGACCTGCACGCACAATTAGCATTCACATCGCACAAAATCCTCACACACATCAATTCATCAAAACGAAACTCACCTTCGTGATCTTAAACCCACCCGGCACCATCGTCTGGAACACGCCCTCCGGGTCGTACTTCCTCGCCGCCGCGCGAATCTTCTCGATATTGACGGCAGGATAGCCCTCCAGCGGCTTCTGGTCCTTGTACGCGTACGGCAGGTATATATACGGATGGTCCTTGCCCTTACTAGCCGCAAAAGCCTTGAGACTGGTGATGAGCTCGCGCTCGGCGTCCTCGAAGGCGGCGTCCCTCTCCGCGCCCTTCCAGCCGCAGTAGCACATGAAGACTGCGATTCCGATTGCATCAGCAACGGTGTTGTTATAAGTGTTGGGGGACGACGACTCACGGATGTGGTTCTCGGGCGACTGGTCCAGGCCGAGCATGTTGCCGCCGCGCGCGACGGAGCGCTCGGCGAAGAGCGCGGGCAGCGGCTGGAACATGGTTAGGGTGAGCCAGTCGCCGCCGTCGGGGTTGAGCTTGGCGACCATGGCGTTGAAGAGCTCAACGGCCTTGTGCATGATGGAGGCGTCGTTTTGGAAGGTGATGGTCATGAAGGCGTCGCTTTGCGGGTGTGAGCGTGGGGCGGGCGGGGAAATGTGGTTGAGGTGGGAGAGAGTCTTACCGGTACCCGGCCGGCTGCTCCAGCTCCTCGACGAGGTCGGAGATGTTGGTGACGCGCATGGAGTCGGAGATGTTTCCGGGGATGGAGAGGAACTCTTCGAAGATGGGAGGGGGCGTCGCGGGCTCGATGGCCTTGGTGTACTCGTAGGCGTTGGCTACGACGACCTGGCCGATGGTGGACACATAGTTCAGGATGACGATGATGGACGCGTACGGATCCTCGGACATCTTGTTGGTGAAGTTCTCTAGGTATTCGAGCTGCTGGTTGGCGGTGTCGAGGGGGTAGGCAACAACGCCGCCCCAGAGCTTCTCATCCTCGAATGTGACGAGATCGAAGCGAGTGACGATGCCGAAATTGTTAGAGGAGCCCTTCATGGCAGGGAAGAGGTCGGGGTAGCTCTCGCTGTTCACGTAGATTATCTCACCACTGCCGAGGACGAGCTACACTACGCTAAGCCAGCTGTTCAGGAGGTAGTGAAGGTTGCTTCATACATACCTCGTACTGGGCAACATTATCACAGGCCATGCCCTTGCGGGGAGAAAAGAAAGAGTTGCCGCCTCCGAGCAGGAAGCCGCCAACACCGACAGAGCTGGCACGGCCTCCAGCAACCAGGAGGTTGTCCTTCGCCAGCGCTTCATAGACAGAACCCCATCTTGAACCAGCACCAACACCAGCAGTACCATTGCCAAAGTTGGTGGTCGTGTTCATCAAGCCGAGGTCAATAGTGATGCCATCCTCAATGTTGTTCGCACCAGGCCAAACGGTGTGGCCGCCGCTGCGGACAGCGAACTGGCATTCCTGGGTCTTGTTGGCCTCAGTCAGGGCAATGACCGCCTTCGACACCTCGGCAGCATTCTGTGGTTGAATCAAGCACCAGGGACGCAGCTGAGCGGCGACAGACCAGTACGACTCTATCCTCGCCTCGTAGGCCTCGTCTCCTGGGTGTAGGGTGCCCAGACCAGCTGCTTCCAAAGCACCGCACTAGTTATTCACGTAAGTTGGCTGTGCAGACGTCACTACCGAAGCTGGTGCTTACGAACGCAGTGCAAGGCGCCGGAACTGCTAGCCGATGCCGCGGGGGCCGTCGCTGTTTCAGAGGTCGACTCCCTACTACTCTCGGCAGCGACGGCAGTGCCCACTATGGCGGAGAGTAAGGGTGCAGTGGCGTCGAAGCGCATTGTGATAGGTCAATATCACGGTTAAACGAAAGGGGGGAACAGAAAAAAAAAAAGCAAGTGAGCCTCACTCCAATACAACAACCACGAGGAACGGCAGAGGCGTTGAAGAAAGGGGAGCGAAGTAAGGTTGCATTCTTTTTTGCTACTACCCCGCCATCAACTCCGGACGTATGAAGACAGGCGTCCATCCGGATGGCCGTTCGTTGGAACCGTGGTCGCCAAGGATGCCAGCAGAAGGTGCGGCCCGGCCACAGTGCCTCAAGAGGCTTTATCTCCGGCGATACCGCTACACATGTCCGGGTTTGGCATAGCTGCAACCCTCGTGAAATCTGCACACCTTATACTACTTCCTGTGTTTGGCCACCACTTTCGGTCCAAGATATCGTATCCCCTCTCTTGCTGAGCTGCGAAGGATACAAGACGGAGAGCCAGTATCCGAAAAAAAAAAAACGCAGTCTCAGACTGGGTGTTGCTTATATTAGCCTACATGTTTCGGGCAGGGTTGATGCTCAATCCTCACCGCATGAGAGGCTGCAGTGTGCATAAACTTCCGAGTACCCGCTAAAAAGGCCTAGCCATCTTCACCACTCCCAGAGCTCTGCGGACGGTGGCGGTGGAGAATGTGGTAAGGCGCATCAATAATTTCCGGGCGCTAAGTTTCTCTTCGGTGGGTGTGTGCGAGAAAAGATGGGGCGAACTCGGTTCCTGCATCGAGTGCTTGAGTCAGGCTTGGCAAGGAGAAGATCTTCACTGAGCGGTCGTCGAACGAGTCGAGGCCACCACTGATTATCTCTTGCCATGACAGATGCGTCGTATGTACCAGGATAATGCCACTTCGATTGTGGTGTTCCAATTCAGTGTTGAGTTTGAGCTGTGTTCAGAGACGAGTGGAGTGTGTGGACCGGTGATGACTACTCCGTACCACGTATTCAAGGAGCTCTGCTCGGCTCGGCTATTTAAAAGCCACGCATCTTGTGCAGGTAGATCTGGAGAGTGCCTTTTCGATGCACAGACCGACTCTCCAGCGCGCAAAATTCGTCTCGGCTCGAAGCACTGTGCCTCTTACGCTAGCAGAATTCTGACAGCATCGGTAACACTCAATGACTGGTACGCTTTTTGGAGTGCCACAGAGCAGAGCCGCTGTCATGTATGTAGTACAGGCGTGCTGCCCGGCTCAGGGAACGCCACTGGGACGGGAGTCGCCAAGTGCCACCGTTCCCGAAGAAGATTCGATCGGAGCGGACCGTTCAAGACCACGCACTCCGATCCTTCCCGTTGCACCGATGGTACGTCCTCGGTATCAGTTCTCATTGACCAGTGTAGATACAGGTCTACCAGCTGGTCCCTGCATTGCCAGGAGACGGGGATGGTAAGGGAAAATTTCAATGAGTGCGAGTCATGCGCACGACGCTTTGAGAAGATGACACGACTTTCTCTCTGAGATCGCAAAGATGCTGATTCATGCGTGGTTCTTCGGATGGCTCTCCGGGAGCCACTAATGGAGCCTAATCTTGCAGCCATTGACGCAACTGCATCTAGGGAGTCAACTACGGACCCAGGTGCGGCGCAAATGGCGCATTTCTCCGCCAAGCACATCCAGTGCAAAGTGACATCTTGCACTTCCTAGCCCTGGGCAATCCAAGACTTTATTGTGCGCGTTAAGCATCATTGATCTGCCCTCGTGGTTTCTCGATATGATTCAAATCTGTTGGAGATCTTCCAGGAAGTCGAAACCCACCCTTGGTGCGGAGAACAGCGAGTCGTTCGGCCGGAAGGGCTCTGGGTCGTATTTGTCCTGCTACCTCGCTACTTCTCTACCCGCGTCCCACATGGCTGATCTGCGCCACTATCCTTCCAACCTTTCCCACCCAGCCCGGTGCTGGCGGGAGTGAACCATGGCCACATACACTACTGCATTTCTAACGACGGTCACAAGCCATGCCGTGGCGACTGCTACTACAACCATTGTCGCTGCGCTTCCCGCGCCCTCCGGCTACCATGTCAACTTCGATGATCCTGCCAGGAAAGGCGATGTCACGGGTTACTGGGTGTTTGCGATTGGTATCGTGACCGCTTTCCTCTTTCTACTTATGCGGTTATACACGAAAGTATTCATATCCGGATCTTTTGTTATAGATGACGGTGCGCTCTAACCCGTGTTTCCTTTTCTTGACTGCGTTCTGACTTTCTACAGCATGCATCGTTTTCTCTTTCGTAAGCCGTCCGTCGTAGATTCACAACCTTCATTTCTCTGACCTTCAATCAGATTTTGGGGATGGGATGCCAATCTCTCTTAGTGTGTATGTGTTTCTATCTATTTTCCGTGAGGGGCCCTCCCTGACGGCTTCTAGACATGTGGAAGAATGAAATACAGGGGGTGCACGCATGGGAGATACCCTTGGAGCACTACAACCTCTACAACCTGGTAAACAAGCCGACATTACTGTCTCTCCGCTGATTAGTATTAAACTTCGCCCAGTTAATCATGTGCGCATCTGTCCTATACGCTCCAACCCAAGGCTTCGCCAAACTCTCCCTCCTCCTCTTCTACCGTCGACTCGCCCCTTTCCAATGGTTCCAAGTCGCCATCTACATCGTCATGTTCGTCGTCGTTGCCTACACCCTGGGCATCATGTTCTCCCTCATCTTCCCCTGCAAGCCCATCGCCTCCAACTGGGACACCACCATCAGCGGCGAGTGCATCAACAAAACAGGCATCTACATCGCCACCGCCGTCATCAACATCGCCACCGACCTCGCCCTCCTCATCCTCCCGATCCCCATCCTCGCGCGTCTGCAGATCCCGGGCCTCGAAAAGGCGGCGCTGATCGCCATGTTCGGCGTCGGCTCCATGACGTGCGTCACCAGCGTGGTGCGGCTCATCCTCCTCCTCCCCATGCTCACCGACCTCGACCAGACCTGGGCCGTCTCCATCCCCTGCGTCTGGATGTAAGCTTTCCTCACAAACTCTGCACCCCCACCGCCGCTGACGCCCACCGTTCCAGCCTCGTCGAAGCCAACCTCGTCGTCATCTGCGGCTGCCTCCCCATCATCCGCAAGTTCGCGCGCCACGTCGCCCCCCGCCTCTTCTCCAACCCGGCCTCCTCCGGCGGCGGCGGCGCGTCCGACTGCGCCAACGCCAAGCCGGCCTTCGACTTCCAGACGATCGGCAGCAAGCGGTCGCGGCCGTTGGCTGGGGGCGGCGGCGGCGGGCGGAAGGGCGGGAAGGGGCGGATGGACTACAGCAACATCGAGCTGGAGAGCCGGTGGGGGAGCAACGACGGGGGACCCGCGGGGGTCGAGGAGGAGGGCAGGGGGAGCAGCTCCGGGGGCGGGCCGCCGCGGACGGCGTGGAGCGATGGCGGCAGCGAGACGTGCATCGTCGAGACGAAGACGACGGTCGTGGAGTACGGGGATGCCACCGAGAGCATACGGCGAGGGTTCGCGCGGCCGAGGGGGGTTTGAGGTGGCCGCGGTGCCGGGCTGGGATGATGGATGAGAGATGTCTGGTTCGCGGGTTATGCGTCACGCCTTGTTCATGGAAAGAGTACTTGCCGAGATGGAATAAACTTCTTTTGACTGTTCATTCTACGTAAGTGGTGGTACTGGCACCGTTTGAATCACTTGATTCTTGGGGGCCATTGTTCGATTTATCAAAGGTCCAGTTCGCCGCGCACGGGACAGCAGATGACGCACGTTCAATTTCAACAAAAAAAAAAAAGGCACCAGCGTCGTCCGGTATGTTCTGGCAGCCTCCGTAAGAATCCATGCGGTGGATTGTGTTGTCAATGGGAGCACAAGGTGATGGTTGACGAACTATACATTGCGCTTACAAGGTTCGAAAATCGAATCTTCCATCGGATCTCGATACGATTCCATTCTAAGCATGACTACTTGAACATCAAACTGGAATTTCCCGTCAATGTTTGTCTCTCTGTCATCTCGTTTTTGATTCTCGCAAGATCTGTCAGCCGGAACATATCATGACTCTCAAGCTGCAGTGAAATCAATTGGACTTCGCGGAATGCTGCTGAATAGAATTGAGCAGCTGCTTCACTAGACCCGAGGTGGGCTAAGCCCGAGATGTCCCTCGGATTAACACAAACGGAATCACGCGAGTGCTCCTCCTTGCAACCCGCGCATGATTCAGACCAACCTATCGACAGATGTCGTGGTGAGGCTCAAGTACGCCACCAACAGCTTTCTCTCCTCCAGGATGCACTCAAGCAGAATATACTGCAAAGATCGTCCTGTCGTAGGCTTTCAGGATACCGTCAGACCTGGCTGCGCAGTGTACGCCGAAGACTCAAAGGACGTGCACGACGGTGTTGATGGATTTGAGGGAGGTTGTGAGAGCGGTCATAGTAGTGAATACGGATCCTTGAGGAAGTAGAGGGCCGCAACTGTTGGGATCTACAGGTCTTATAACCCGCAACGGTGTTGACTGACTCGTAGAGACAGCCGGAGTTTTCTGAAGCTTCGGGGATGAGACATGCGATAAACCAATAAGCAGTCAATACCTCATCAGCGTTGACACTAGGTAACGCAGCAAGGCTGGCAGGCTTAGCCTTACAATCGGATGCCAACGTGGCGCAGCGGTAAGGCGCGCGGAAGCCATACGCACTTTGTCCTAGCTGCCGTGGCAGGGTAGACCAAGCTGTCATAAGACTTCAACCATAAAGAGAAGGATATACACAGACTAGGCGAACGTCTGGAAAGATCTGCAGGTCCCAATGCGCCATCCTTGTTGATCTAGGGTTGGAAAGGAGCCTGTTACCGCCGTTTTGACTTGGCCCCCAATGGCCCCCAACGGCCCCCATGCGTGCGCACCGACACTTGTAAAAAGGAGTACCTGCTGTACACGTGTGTGCGAATGAGAAACCGTCTGCTCCAGCCCCATGTATAGTGAAATTTGGTTAGTACTCATCCCCGTCGGCTGATATTTTGCTGGTCCCGCGGAGGCACATCCACAAATTCCCCACACCGACTACAGTAGGCATCAGCGCGCTGCGACCAAGCTCCGTCTCATGGACCACTTCGGGCTCGTACCCGGTGCAAGTGACTGAAGATCTGCTACGCAAAGAGCTCAGTGAAGCATGGCCACCGCATCCTTCTCTGCCAGGATGAAGGATTTTCTTGTTGAGGTAGATGTGGGATTTTGAGAGTGGCATTGCTGCTTGCAAAGTGCCCAATCTAGTGTACCAAACGATGATCAAGTGTGCTCCAGGAACAGTATATAAGGAGACGAGATCTTCGTCTGGATATTCATTCAGCATCACAGCATCGACATCTACAGCAAGAACTTGAACATCTTTCCACTCCATCCCCCAAACAATCAATCACCATGAAGTTCTTCAGCACCGCCATCACCACTGCCGTCCTCGGCCTCTTCATCGCCTCCTCTGCAGCCGCCCCCGCCGAAGCCCTTGGTAAGAACATGGCCCATTCCCAAGGCCTCGCAGCAAAGTCTAACGATTGAACAACAGAGGCCCGCGATGACTGCGTCGTCAATGCCAAGATTATCTCCGACTGGTCCGAGGACGGGCTGAGGCGCTACCGCATTGCGTTCTCGACGACCAAGTCGGGCGTCGACATGAAGTCGGCCGCTTGCACATACTGGCATCAAGCCGACCCCGCCACCAGTAAGACTACTTCAGTCCGCTTTCCGCAGCCTCTATTCCTGACTGAAATCTCCCAGACTGCGCCTCCAGCTCCAACAACGTCGCGTGCTACCACAGCACGGCGGAGGATAGCTGGGTCGTCGATGAAAACGAGGTCGCGGGCCCCGCCGGCAAGAGCATCGTCGACTGCATGGTTAAGAACTTCATCACTACTTTCGCTGGAAACACTGGCTGCAGGGCCGGTTAGTCGGTGGATCTTGGAGATGGTCAAAGTCAGGGGGCCGGTGTCGTCGTTCCCCTCGTTTCCACGAGTTAATGTTATAAGTTACGGAGTTTAGTGACAGAGACAAAGCATTACTTCCTCTTACTATCAGTATCCCTTCCCAAAGGAGATCGAGTCAACCGTCAAATGGCTGATAAAGCACGTGATTGCTGTTACTTTGGTTGATACTTGTGCTTTTGAAAATGCGAAAATCTGTTGCGAAATATCCGCGATCATTATGTGTCCGGGCCACAGGGGGAGGAGATGCTATCACTCCACGTGGGCAGCTGTCGTTCCACCAATAACACCGGAGATTCCCTGCACTATGGCTCTTTCCCCAAACAACTCGACGTCCTCACTCCTCAGGCTCCGATCAGGAGCTAAGCGAGGAGAATACTTGCTGCATTCGGTTAGTCTGCGCATGGCACAACTGCTCTCTGTCGGCATTGTGGACTCCAAACTGCCTGCGACCCGCCTCGCCACCCCGCAAACCAAGCCTCCCACCAGCACCTAGATGCTCCCCGTATCCACACCATCCACGCCCGCGGCTTCCCTTCGCCCCTCCGCCCTCTCGCTGAACCGGTCCCCGAACAGCCCGAGGTGCGGCCTCATTACGAGCGTGTACTTCACCAGCTCCTCCATGCAGTCCACCAGGCGCTCCCTGTTCGCGCCCGGCAGCATCCTGCTCCCGCCGGCCGCGTCCGAGAACTGCGCGTACGCCTTGGGCACGGAGCTCTGGTTGGGGATGGCGAACATGCGCATCCAGCGGCCGAGCACGCGCAGCGCGTTGACCGTGTTGAACGACTGCGAGCCGCCCGACACCTGGGCGACGGCGAGCGTGCGGCCTTGCGTGGGCCGCACGCTGCCCGTGCCGAGCGGGATCCAGTCGATCTGGTTTTTGAAGACGGCGGTCTCTCTGCGTCAGCATAATAAAAAGGAAAGAAAAAAAGGAAAAAGGTTGAGGGAGACGGCACGCTTACCAGGTTGCCGTGCTGCTCCGGGCACACCCACACGTGGCCGTCGGACCAGCGGCTGAGGGCGCGCAGCTCCTGGACTTTGGGGTGGTCGTGCTGGACGTCGTCTTTGATGGGGAGGCCGGCGGGGTCGTAGGCGCGGACGTCGCAGCCGAGGCGGCTGAGGATGCGGGAGGCTTCGTGGGCGAGGAGGCGGGAGTAGGATCTGACGAGGGTGGATGTTGAGCTTTTTCTCTGTGTGTGCAGCTCTTGGGAGAAGCAAAAGGTGAACGTACCGGTTGCGCAGGCTTCCGTGCAGGACCAGGATCTTCAGCCTGTCTCCACCGGTTCGCTTGAGCTCGTCGTCGACCATCTTCATGGCAGTGGTGATCTCGAGCTTGGAGATCCAGTCGCTGCTGGCTGTCTTCTCGTCGAGCAGGAAAGGTCGGTAGCGTTTCCGGATTTCGGCCTCATCTTCTGCCGCAGGAATTGCCAGGCTGCGGTCCAGATACTGAAGTTGGGGCTGAATCGAGGCCGTTTCCCGCAGAGCCTCTGTGTTATTCAAGTCTCCATTGGAGCTCAGGACAGTCCGGGCTGGCTCTGACGTCATGGTGCGAACCGTTCTTTGGAGAATGCTCAAGTCTGAAACACGCGGCAAGCCTTTTCGGCCAGACAAAAAATGAGATCGGAATTGGGAGGTTGAGGCGGAAGGTCTTGGTGCGTGAGAGTTCATGTCGGCGATGCTACTTGGGTTTCGCCCCAGATCCGCTCCGCGATGTCATTCCAGCACCGTGATTGGTTCGCGAGACACTGTAAGCAACGAGCTTATCAAGCACTTGGACCTCCCCAGAGAGAGGAGCGCTCTAGAACTCCATTGTCGACCCTGGTTGTCGACCAACTTGGCGCTGCCACATCTGCTACCATGCGCCCACCAACTTGAGAAGGTCAAAAGTAAACTTGCCTACCATTTCGCGGGGTCGTATTCCTGCATTCGCTCAACGTACTCAGGTCCGCCAGTCACCCAGCCTTTAATGCCCCCCTCCAGAACAATGCTCTCCATCTCTGTCTCGCCCTGGCTTTCGAGGTAATCGGCAAACCAACCCGCAGAGCGCGGCCCACGCCCTCGTGACGAGCCTACACTCCATCAACGCCAAACTCTTGAAGGGGATACATTCAGCTCTTACCGCACCACCAGATGACCTCCGGAATCTTCGCGGCTTTGAAGATAGCATAGTGCGTCCCAATCGTGCTGTACAAGCTGTGCGCCGGGAGGTTGATGGCCCCCGCGATGGTGCCGCCCTGCAGCCGAGAGGGGTCAGATGCGCGGGCATGAAGCGGTCTGGAGCATCAACTCCACATACTTCGAAATCGGTGCGGCGAACGTCTACGAGAGCAAAATCTTTTCCGGACTTCTCGCCGCGCTTCATCCTGTCGAGCAGTTCTTCCCGGGTGATGCGGCGGAGGCTTTCAGTGCGGGGCTCCGGGTAAGCTGCGTACCAAGGGACCTCTGCGGAGCTTCCTTCTGGTGCTTTATTCTCTGTAGCCATGTTGTGGAAGTATGCAATGTAGAACTAGGTGCTGGGTAAGAATGCTCGGCAGGTAGGTTGACAGTAGTGCGCGGGATGAAGCAAGCAGCGCGGGGCGATGTAGCGCAGGTGGGGTGGCACTCGTCACCGCTGATTGGCCGATGTGCGTTGGTGAAGGAGCACCATCGCTCACACAAATTCGCCGCGGAAAATGCTGCAGTGATCGCTGTGTCTGCATGTGGGTTTGGAGTATTCGTTGGTATAGGACTAGTCTACTGTTTGCGGGACATTTGTGACTGTAGCAATGCTCCAACTCCCCTCGTGTAGAACAATGTACTATTGCAACACTTCCAATTCCCAAGAGAACCATCCATTGCATCTCATCATGATATATATCTTGCACAATATTGAGAAATCTACCCAACACTCTACGTCTAGAGAAATAGTGCAGATTGTGGGTGGTGGGGGAAACGGCAGAGATATAACGGGCGAAGGAAATTTCCCAGTACGGACGAGAGGGAAATCGGAGACAGTACACATCACAGATAGCTATTTCACCTTGTATCCTTTACTTCGCACGAAGATGTACCACTAAAAACTGGTAGTAGGAGTACGAGCCCAAGATTCGGCGAAAAATGTGAAAGTGAATGGACATTTCACCACCAACCAGCCACCAATACAATCAAGACAATAGTAACGGCAACCGATGCGGCACACATAAATCTCTCCCGCGAACCGTACTTCATCTCACTTTCTTCTTTCATCATCCACACCGTCCCGACCAGCACCGCTGAGCCCATTCCCACTGCTCTTTGCACGACACCACAAACACCAACATAAAATCAACACCACATCCAACAACCACCATGCCCGTCCAATCCCGCCCCACGAACGAAAACCTCAGCGACGCCCAGGTAAGCCCACCCCTCCACCCCCAAACCCACTCCCTCCCCACTAATCCCCTCCTCCAGGCCCTCACCCTCCTCAAATCCCACTGGGGCCCCTCGCCCCTAACCTGGATCCCCTCGCGCACCCACCCCTACCACCACGCCATCCCCACCCGCTGGCCCCCCGGTACGCTCCCCGCCCTCGCCGCCCTCGCCCGCACCGCCGGCCCCGCCGCCCGCTCCGAAGCCGTCGACCTCCTCGCCGCCATCGTCCAGGAGCGCGTCGCCAAAGCCCGCGCCGGCGCCGCGCCGCCCCAGCTGTCGCAGCCCGGCGGCGAGGGCAAGACCGCTGCGAGCGAGAGGACGGACGACGACGCCGCCACCGCGCCGTACGCACTGGTCGCCGACATCCGGGCCGCAGCCGCGCGCCTGGCGCTGCGCGACGCCGGTGCCTCGCGGAAGCGGCGGCACTCCTCCTCGTCCGCCACCGCCGCCGACGACAACGTCGACTCCTCCGCACAGCCGGCGAAGCGCGCGAAGGGGGGCGAGGCGTACAGCCTAGAGTGGGTCGAGCGAGTTGCGGCGAAGAAGGCGGAGGCAGCGGCGGCGGTGGAGAACATGGGCGGGGAGGAGAAGCTGCTGGCGCGGGTGCGGAATCTGGAGGCGCTGCTGGGGAAGGCGGCGCGCGAGAACGCGGAGTTGAGGGGGAGGGTGGGGGTGGTTGCGAGGGAGAATAGGGTGCTGAGGGCGGAGAAGGAGGAGCGGGAGAGGAGGGATAGGGAGGTTGAGGAGGAGGCGAAGAAAGCTGAGGAGGCGAAGAAGGCCGAGGAGAAGATTGAGAAGGCCGAGGAGGTTGAGAAGGAAGAGGCTGAGAAGCAGTCTGAGAAGGAAGAGGCCGAGGAGGAGACCAAGGAGGGAGATACCGAGAAGAAGCCTGAGAAGGAAGAGGCCAAGAAGGAGGAGACCGAGGAGGAGGGCGTTGAGAAGGAGGGCGTTGAGACAGAGGAGGCAGAGAAGGAAGAGACCGAGAAGGAGGCCGAAAAAGTAGAGGCCGAGAAGGAGTCCGACAAGGAGGAGTCTGACAAGGAGGATGTTGAGAAGGAGGAGAGTGAAAAGGAGGAGGCCGAGAAGCAGGATGTGGCCATTGAGGCTTAAGTCCTTGATTCTCAGTGGTGACCAGACTTGCCTCGAAAGGAACGGGCAGGGCAGGGAGCCTAAAAGATTACCGTAGCATTCAGACTCCATCGGTCTCCCCATGTCATTCAGTCAAGAACACGAAGAGGTTCATCAAGATACCATATCATTTGCCATTAGTAAAACAGACAGAAGGCCACGACTAAACGCGACAACAAAAGCAAACACCAGTCGCTGACCCCGTTCTTCCCACACCTTTGCTGTGAGACAGCTCCAGGAAATGCCCTTGAAAGCCCCTTCCCCGACGCCATGAAACCCCTCCAAGAACACCAGCGCATAAGCAAACCCCCCGGCTGAGCTCAAACAACACGCACGCACAGCCCCGCCTCAGTAACTACCTCCACGGGCTGCTCGCGCTCGCGCCCCCCAGATCCACGCTCTCAAACTCCATCTCCCACTCGTCCACCTCTGCGAACTTCTTCGCCGCGGCCTCCAGCTCCCTGCTCCGCCGCACGTCGCGCATCTCGCTCGTCTCGAGCACCTCCTCGTCTCCGTCGCTCTCCCCGCCGCTCCGCACGTACATCGAGGCATCCACATCCCCGTCCTGGTTCTCCTTGTCGCTCGACCGCCGGCCGTACGTCCGGCTGAGCCTCTTCTTCTTGTCCCCTCCTCCCCCCACTACTACCGCCGCCTTGGCGGCCCTACCCTTCTTCCTCCTCCTCGCCGCCGCTGGCGCGCGGTGCAGCTCGTCCTCGTCGTCAGACGCGCTCGCCTCCTCCTCCTCCTCCTCCACATCCGAGCTCGGGATCTCGAACGCCTCCGCGGCCGTTTGCTTCGCGTGGCGCGTGGCGGCCTTCTTCCGGCGGCGGGGAAGCAGCGACTGCAGCGTTGCGGTCGAGAGCGACATAGCCTTTGGTTTCCTTTTGTCGGTCTTCTTGCGGGCGTTCCTGCTGCGGACGGCGGTTTCAGTGGCGGAGGCGGAGTCGCCGTCAGAGGAAGAGAGGGGGTCGGCGGCGTGGTCCTCTTCATCGTTGGCAGCATTCCGCGCAGCAGCGCGGCGCGGACGCTTCGCCGGCGGCGGCGTCTCCTCTCGCACCTGGATGGACGAGAGCGGGGACGTCGAGCGCGGCGGCGCCATCGTGTCGCTCAGCACCGGTTCGTCCACCGGCTCCGGCTGCGTGTCCGCGACGCCCAGCGGCGGCAGCTCCGACGCCTCCGAGTACAGACGCTCCGACGAGGTCTCACGCGGTGGCGGCGCGACCTCCTGCTCCCCAATAACCGGCGGCGACGACCGAGGCACCTGGACCTCCTCCCTCCCGCGCTCGGCCAACTTGCGCTTCCTCGAGCTCGCCGTGCGCGGCTCCGACCCAAGCGCCGCGCCCTCGACGCCGCCCTTCCGCAGATTCAGCGGCGTCGACTCGTGGTCGGGCTCGAAGTCGCCGAGGCTGTAGTCCAGCGTGAGGCCCGACTCGTCCGCGCTCCCCCCGTCCTCCTCGTTCTCCACGTCGCTCTGCTGCATCATACGCAGCAGGCTCGGCTGGCGCGGCCGGCGCCTGAACTTCGACAGCGCGAGCACCGACGTGTCGGCCGCCGGCGTGCCCTGCGCCTTGACCGCCGACGGCGGCGCGTTGTGCCAGTGCGACGACGACGCGCGGCGGACGCGGCTGGCCGTTGCCGGGACCGCCGGCGACGACGACGGCACCGCCGCGCGCTGCTGTCTGCCTCGCGTCTCCTCCTCGCCGTCATCCTCCCCCTCCCCCTCCTCAACAGCATCCCCTCCCCTCCCCTCCGCCTCCTCCCTCCGCCGCCTCAGCGCCTCCAGCGCCCTCGCCTGCCCCTCATCCCTGCGCACCACCTTCTTCGGCACCACCCGCCCCCTCGTCCGCGCGTTCCTCCCGCCGCCGGCGCCGACGCCCAGCCCGCCCGTCATCGTGTAGTCCACCTCCTCCGCCCGGGGCTCGCGGGCGCGGCGCGCCGCCATCGACGAGATGCGGCCGGGGCGGGTCGAGATGAGCAGGGCGTCGCTGTCGTCGGTGTCGCCGTCTTCGATGGGGTCCGGGGCCGCCGTGGGCGGCTTGGTGCTGCTGCCGCGCGAGGGCTTGGCGGCGGGAGCGGTCGGCGCGGCGGCGCGTGTGGTTCGGGTTGTCGTCGCCGTCGTCGTCGTTTGCGACGGCTGGGTTGCGCGCGTGCTGCGCTTGGGCGGCATGGTGGGCGCGCGCGGTCGGGTTGGCGAATTGGTTCGCTCTGGGTGTGCGGACGCGCTGGTTGAGATGTCGCGGTGGGTTGTGAGTGGAATTGTCGGTGCGCGGGGTTTTGGCGGTGATGCGCTGGATGGTGTTGACGTGTTGACGCGTTCGACCCGAAATCCGTCTCGGCGTTTTTCGATGCGAATGCACGTGACCTCCCCCCCACCCCGGCGCGAGCGAGCCATAAAGCTCACGCTTGTTCGATCACAGGCAATGGAGGAATGGATTGGAGTAACTGATGCTTTCATTTTTGCTCGTGAATTTTGAGTCCGCTGCCTGCCCCTGCTAACCAAATCCCTTCCCCAGTTGCCCAGTTCATAATAACAGTAGCTCCACCTACTCATCTCCGAACAAGTCCTTCTCGACCATCGCCCTACAGATAGGATGGTAGAAATCCTTGTTCCGCTCAAACGTCGCCTTCGCCAGCGGGAAATCGGCCTCCTTAAGCCCCCTGAACAACGGACGCACGAACTTCATGCGGCCAACAGTCGCCAACAGCTCCGACGTGGGCTCGTACACGCTAACGGCGCGAGACTTGAGGCCAATCACAAAATAGCGCGACACGAGCTCAACATTCTTGCTGCTCGCAAAACGGTAGTTCTGGCCCATCAAGTCCACAAGTTCGGCCTTCAGTGGCGTGGACCACGTCTGAATCTTCTCCAGGAACACGACGCACTGGTTGCCACTCCATGACGCTATGTCGTCCGAGGTAGGCTTGAACGAGGACGTATCGCCCTTGTTCGCGGCCTCCCAACGGTCGGCCAGCTGGTAGCACACCTTGACGAGTGAGTCGTCGAAGTCGGGCTTGGGCGGGTAGCCGGGGGCGTAGAACCACTTGTCCCAGTCGAGATCGTTGAGCTTGGCACTGGCGTCCGAGTCCGAGGCAAAGAAGTCAAGCAGGGTGGCCTTGAAGTCGTACGAGTCAAGGGACTTGTACTTGTACTTGCTGAAGTAGTGAGGGATGAATTTGTCCCACTTCTCCTTGCCGACGAGCTTCTCGAGGTAGTAGAGGAAGTTGAAGCCCTTCTCGTACGGGATGGAAGAAAACGCGTCATCAGGATCCTTGCCCTTCAGATCAACGATCAACTTCGTGAATTCATGATCCGTTCCGAGCCTCTCGACCGAGTCCTGGAGAGCCTTCCAGCCAATGATGGCGGAGAAGTCACGGTGAGGTTCTCCATGGATAGCAGCTTGAATCCTGCGTTCGATGTAGGTGGTCCATCCCTCGTTGAGCCAGAAGTGTTCCCAGCTGGCGTTACTGACGAGATTTCCACTCCAACTGTGGGCAAGCTCGTGCGCAATGACATCGATGTTCTGCTTGTCACCGCTGATGATTGTTGGGGTTGCAAAGGTGTAGATCGGGTTCTCCATGCCTCCGTACGGGAAACTGTTGGGCAGGACCAGCACGTTGTAAGTGGTCCAAGCGTACTCATACACAATCTTCTCCGCCGCTTCGAGGAACTTTTCCATGTCGTTCTCCAGTTCCCACTTGCAACCAATCAACTCCTCAGGACCAGTCCAGATGGTGCTGCGGGGGCCAATAGAGGCACTAGCAAGATCGCCAGAAGCAACAGCAAACAAGTAGCTAGGAATGGGAATTTGCTGCTTGAAGGTATAGAGCAGAGTACCTGGAGCATCATCCTTGCCAGACTGGAACTCTTTGGCACCGGTAGGAAGGCCACTAGCAAGAACGGGGAGAGGAGAGCGGATGTTGAAGTCAACAGTAGACTTAACATCAGGGGTGTCCTGGCAGGGGAAGACGGATCTGGCGTGGATGGCCTGGCACTGGGAGACTATCAACCGTTCAGTATAAGGCGGACTTGCTCGAAAAACAACACATACACATGTAAGGATGCTTCTTGTTCGAAGTCTGAGCCGGAGTCATCCATTGCAGCGCAGTGCACTGCTCCGTAGTGCTGAGAGAGATCTGAAAGTAAGTCAGACGTGCCACGAAAACAAGACTCCCCGACCACACATACATCGATAGCAATCTGCTTGTCCTTCTCAACACCCTTCCCCAGCTTGATCGACAGAGGGCTGCCATACGGCTCCGAACGGGCAGCAAGATCCCACTTCGCAGACTCGCCATCGACCTTGACATCCTTGACGTCGAGGTAGCTACACCCACATCAGCAGACCCCACGTCCCCAGAACAAAAGCACGCAAAAGGAAACCACAAACCTCGTGTCCAAAATCACCTCCTCCGCCTCCTTGTCCGTCAGGCTCTTCAGCAGCAGCACGACATTGCCCCAAAGCCTCCTCTTCTCGAAATCGATCTCCAAGTTCGCCGTCGTGTGGGTGGTGATGAAGCTTTCCATCCCGCATCAGCCAAGGGCCCCGCATCCGCCATCAAGAAACCACCCCACCCGGCGGCGCCGCGGCCGAAACGAAAAACAAAACACGTGCGCCGGACTCACTTGTGGTAATTGCTCAGCGTGTTCGGGTCCCTCGGCGCATTGACCGAGAGCGCGGGGGCGAAGCGCGTCACCATGGTGGCAGCGAAGCCGCGGGACTGCTGGCTGCTGCTGCGGCGGGAGAGGGAGGTTAAGAACTGCGGTACCTGTGGGAGGTAGGATCGCAGGCGGTTCATTGACGAGCGAAGAAAGCTTGGGAGTGGTGAGCGTGGGCGAGGTCGTTGGCGGCTGATGTTGTCATTGGGCGGCGGGGCCTGGCGGTGGGGAGCGCCGCCCCGAAAATCACACGTGATGCATCGTTTTTGGAAGGTGGGACGACGGGCAGACACCCCTCCGTGCATGCAGGTCACACTACGCGGAGGATTTCGAGCGGAATGAGAGTTTTGAGGGATCGTAATCAGGGCACATGGGCACACAGTACTGCAGGTGATAGTCCAAATTTTCCTGCGCAGGTACATGAGTAACCTTCAAGGCATTCGCCGTCACACATCTCCGGATTCTTTTCATCCGGACGAATGATCCCACTGCAGACGATCCACCCTCGTTGTCCCCTTGCTTCCAGGCCATATCACTCTCCACTGATGCCATCAGCTGAAGCACCCCCTCTATACAACAAAGGATCATCCATTTTGTTCCGGTCCATCCCTCTTACTATTCTACAAGCTCACGCGCCGAAGCTCCGAGGCTCGCCCGCCAAAAAGGGATTCAACCAAAGAAGCCCTTTCATGTCTACCACCCATTTCCACGCAATGCTACCTTATAATGAGAAAAGAGAAATGGCCCTGTTTTCCACGAGTTGTTTTTCTGCGTCGTCACTGTCGTCCCGGCCCCATTTGCACCGATTAATGCCGTCATCAGATATGTGCTCGAAATCCCTCTTCTTGAAACCCGAATTCTCCAAAAAACACTAACAATGAAAAGAAGACGAATGAGAAGGCCAGCTTCTTGCTGGCAGGTGTTGAACGCTGAGGGTACTCAAGCAATGGCGGAGGATTGTCGGTAGGTTCGTGTGCTGTGCGCCGGTTGAAAGATTTGGCTTCACAATGGGTTGCAAAAGAATGGAAGTGGAAAATCATTTCCGTATGGAGTCAAAGCATCTGTCAGGATACTGTTGTACTTTGATCTGCATGTCAAAGTAATCCAGACTGATGCTTCAACTCCGTTCAACGAGCTTGGTTTGATTTGGAGGCCTCCATTGTTTTTGCGACCTATTGTTGGCGTGTTGTGGATTTACATCTCCTTCTGGATCGCGGTGACCTTGTCCCAAAGCGCCTCTGCGTTTGGCTGCTTCATCTACAGTACAGTCAGTTTCCGTCACACCAAACCACCATGAAAGGACGCTTACCTTGAGTTGCAGCGTCTCGAGTTCATTACCATCGATCGTGCCCATGAAGAGAATGTAGCCGTTGGCTGGCTTATCACCCTTAACATCGCCGACCTTGAGTTCCTTCTGAATAGGCGAGTTCAGGACAACCCTATGGGAGCCGTCCGCACGCATCACGAAACGAGCCTTCTTAGGAGCCTTCTCCTCAGCCTCCTCGGCAGACTGCTTCTGTACATTGACCTTGAGGTTGCCCAGACCACGCTCCTTCCACTCCTTCTTGGTATCCGTAACCTTGACAAAGTTGTAGAGCTTGGCGCGGCAGACGAAAATGGTCTCCTCGTTCTCCTCACCGGTTTCGACTAAGATGGCCGCGTTAGATCCAGCTCCAAGTCGTTTTATTGTTGACGTACCATCCTGCTCGAAGAACCGCTCGTCCTTCACATCTTCCTCATTCGTTGGACTCAAGACCTTGTCCTTGTCCGCATCACCCTCCTCATCGCCTGAACCATCCTCGTCTTCCTTCTCCTCCTTGGCCGCACCAAATGGTTTAGCAGGCTTGTCGCTCAGGCCAGTGATCTTAGGACCGCTGCCTCCACCAAAGCTGGTAAGCTTTCCACCAGCACTTCCAAAACCACCGCCAAAACTTCCACCAAGAGCCCCGAAACCAGAGGGAGCGGCGGCTGCAAAGGGAGACTTGTTCTCGGAGGTGGAAGATAGGCCGCCAAAAGCAGAGGGTGTGCTACTTGTCAGACCGGTAATTGAAGGTTTCGCTGAAGCGGTTGCAGATCCGAAGGGGCTAGCGGGCTTTGATGTGGCGAGAGCACCGAATCCTGACGTAGAAGAGCCCGCAAGAGCACCAAAACCAGAAGCCTTGAACGCGCTCTCGGATGTCTGGGGTTGAGAGACGGTGGGTGTAGGAGACTTGCTGGCAGCTAGGGCGGCAAAGGGCGAGGTGGCAGAAGTGTTTGCGAAACCGCTTGACTGCGGTATCTTAAATCAGTCAACAATTAATGTATGTGAAATGATGTGAAGCACGGACGCACCTTGGTTTCTGAGGCCTTGGTTTCCTCGTTCTTGTCTGGCTCAGGGCTGTTGCTGTCTCTATGGCGCTTTGTCTTCGGCTCATCGGCGGACTTCTTCTCGGCATCTTTCTTCTCCGCTACAGTGGCATTCTTGACTTCCGTGGATGGCTTGTCGTCCTCGTCTTCAAATTCCTCGCGGTTTCGCTTACCCTTGGGGCTCAACATGGCTCCCTTGCGTGTCCGCTCGGCGGAGCTTGATGGCGTGCTGGAGCGTTCTTTGATGGTGCCGTTCTTGTCGTTCTCGCCAGACGTCTTCCGCTTGGTCAATTCAGGCTGGCCGGTGAGGGTGATATCCCTTGAGCGCTTCCTGCCCTGCTTCTCCATCCGGATGCCTTGGCCTTCCTCGCCTCCCATGTCCTCGAAGCTTCTCTTCTTCCGCAGACGGCCTCTTGGTTCCTCATTGTTCTTGGTGTTCTCTGCAGTCTCGACTGCTATGGCTCCCTTGGACGTGTCGGAAGCGCCGGACATCTCGTGGTCGTCGTCGGAGAGGATTTCCTTAGGCAAGCCGGCGATCGACGTTTTCTTCAGCTTCTCGCGCACAGGACGCTCGGCGCCTTCCGTGTCGCTGGCTTGAGCGAGGCTCTTGAGCGATCCCGAGGATGCGACCCTGTCGGCGGGGGTGATGTCGGCAGCTGGGTTCTCCGTGTGAGACGCTTCAGGCTCCTGGGCCTGTTCGGCGCGCGCCATTGTTGATGTGGGTGATGGTAATTGTGCGAACAGAGTGTGGGCAAAGTGGAAAGCTGTTCTCGTGCTGTCTTATCCAAAATGACGCCGTGGCCGTGCGTGCGCGCGAGCCGCCAACGAGGACGTGGGTGAGGTGTTCGGTCGGGTCTTCCGTGCGCCGGGCGATGCGGCGGGAGAGGCTTAGGCAGCGGGCGGCCCTGGCTGCGCTTTGGAGTTTGTGTCAGTGGACAGCGCGTGGTGGTGAAGCGAACCGGTGAGAGAAAAGACAACTGACCTGGCGAACGGCGGCGATAGAAGCGATAAGATCTGCGAGCTATGTGGGGATGATGGCGGTACCGCCGCACGAAGATGAGCAGGTCCGCGGGTGTCTCAGACCCTTGCTCCGCCTTTGGCTGTCGTGTGCCAAACGTGCGTCCTGGTGCTGCGCGTGTAGGGCAGGGCGTTGGGGCTTGGGGTGGGCAAGATGGTGTGGAAAGAGGCGCAGCGGATGGTTTGTGGGTGATGGCGAGACGGGACGTGTACGGGCGCGAAGTTCCCAGAACGCGGCCAGCAAGATGAGGCTACACAAAAGCGGCAGGTAAGACACGGCAGCGCAAAGCCGTGGACGGTGCGGGAGGGCGTCGAGAGTCGAGTTGTGTAGGTGTTTTGGCTCGACTCGACCCCACCGCGAGCAACGACATCGGCTCGGAAACGCCCGCTAAGAGCTGAGCCGCCCAATTGCCTTGGAAGCCCAAAATGAAGCTGCAGCGACATATTATTCTCCGACACGCACGCACTCCACAAAATCTTACATTGCCTATCTGACTTATGGCTGCAGCTTCGAGTAAAGCCCCGATTTTCCCGGCCGTCCGAATGGCGCCAACGCATGCGCCTGCAGCACAAATGGAGAGACCAACGCCGCTGCTAATCCCAGGTGCCGCCACTAATAACACAAGGACCGTCTGCGAAAATATTGGAGCCTGCAGGCACCCAGAGCCCTGCTCCAGTCGTCAATGGGTATTCTCAAGACACCACGCTGAATAAATATGCAAAACACCTCCGCTTCTCTCTAGCTAATGAAGCACAGGCAACCCAGGCTCACGTAGAAAACGAACAGTGGGTAGACCGCGATACCGACCCGGTTGCGCACCACTCCAGACCCTCCGAGAATGCTGATGCCTGCGGCAAGGGACCAAACAACCAAGGCAATGTATACGGGAATGCGAATGATCGTGTGGACGCCAACGGCACTGAGGATGGACGCGATGACGAGCGGGAACAGCGTGTAGCCGATGATGCAGACAGACTGGAGGAATGATCTGAATCCTGTTAGCGAGAGCGCAGACGGGAGAAACGCAACACATACATGCTACCACCCAGAAGCTTGATTTGCAGCGTGACCATGGCCTCGCCAATCCAGACCATAGCGAAGACACCGGAAAACACAAGCGACTTTTGCTCGTCGCGCGCGGGGCGGGACAGGAAGAAGCTCAGGAGAAGGCAGAAGATCAGCGGGCCCCAGAGGTCCCAGTTGCGCAGGCCCTCGCTCATGCTGCCCTGGAGCACAGCCTCTGCGTCTGGCCAGCGGCCGACAATATTCCTCAAGCCACCGGCAGCGCCGGCCTCTCCGCGCTCTTCAGCGGCCATGCCGCCACCGCTTTGGAGCATGCCACCGAGCAAGTACTTGGGCCACAACACCTGGCGCATCTTCTCCCATATTGCCAGCAGGTCTCTCGACAGCGTCTCCCAGACAGTCTCGTCGATGGTGTTTGTAGGCGCGCGGCGGTCCTCGCCGGGGATGGATGAAGTCAGGTAGTTCTGGGTGTCGCGGCTGCCGGAACCTTGCGATTGAATGTTTCCGGTGAGTGGCGCGCGGTCGGAGGTGGACTGGCCCAGGGGATCATCGAGGTCGTCGAGAGTAGCTGTTTGCCTGTTCAGCGCGATGTTCAGAGCATTTGCGCTGCGGCTGCCTACCGTCATCGGGGTCGATCATGTGGTCGCGCTCTATGGCGTCGTTGTCGTAGGGGTTGCTCGACTGAGCAGTGGGCATCATTCCGGCCATACTGAAATTTTGGCTGGGTGCAGGTGAACGGGGAGTGAGAGCTGGACGCCGCGTCACAGAAGCCACGAAGCTACACGTTTCGAGCTCACGAAGGGAACCATGGCCCGTGCGCTCCGTCGGGCTGGAGAAACGTGCATGCGGCGCGCGGGCTCCGGGTTGCCCCTCCATGCGTCATTCCGACCAGCAAATCCCCAGACCCCGCATCCCCAAGCGTAAAGGTGAAGCTGTAAGTGATTTCCAGTACTCTGCGAGACCCTCAGATATTTATCCGCCGGATTGTTTCATTCCTCTTTTTGTACATATCCCCGCGTGATCCTCAATCGCTGGGCCGCCTCAATCCCTCGGGGTTCGCCGATCACGAGGTGAATGCGGCTTTTCCACTCATTAATGCAACTCTGCGCCTCAACCCCATCCAGCTCCGGCGCTATGAAATCAAGTTCTCCGTCTGGTCGCACCTCGTTTAAATCTCTGCCTTGTCCCTCGACATCTCGCTCCTAGCTTTTTCCTCAGCGTACTCTCGCCCAACAGCCCACCATTTCCCACTAACCATTCCCAGCCGGACTTCCTCTGGAGATATTGCACCACCCGCCATGCCCGAAGAAATCCTCAACGACATTTCGCACCGGCGCTTCAACCCGCTGCGCAACAGCTGGATCCTCGTCTCGCCGCACCGCACCAAGCGGCCATGGCAAGGCCAGCAAGAAGCCGCCAAGCAGACCACCCTGCCGGCGTACGATGAATCCTGCTACCTGTGCCCGGGCAACGCGCGGGCAGCCGGCGACTCCAACCCCAAGTACGAAAGCACCTACGTCTTCGTCAACGACTACAGCGCCGTCAAGGAAGACCAAGCCGCCTACGCGTCGGGCAACCAGGACGGCAGCCTGGAGTCGCGGCTGCTGCAGGTCGAGCCGGTGACGGGCAAGTGCTACGTGATCACCTTCTCGCCGGCGCACAACATGACGCTGGCGGACATGGTGCCGGCGCAGATCGTGCCGGTCATCGAGACGTGGACCTCCATCTACACGGCGCACCTGGCGCCGACGTCGCCGCTCGCGCAGGTCGCCGGCGCCACCACCCTCCCGCCGCTGGGCCCCGACGCCGCGTTCGCGCGCCCCCAGCAGCAGCTGCGGTACATGCAGATCTTCGAGAACAAGGGCGCCGCCATGGGCTGCTCGAACCCGCACCCGCACGGCCAGGTCTGGACGACCACCGGGCTGCCCGAGGAGCCGGCGCTGGAGCTGGAGAACCTGCAGCGCTACCGCCGCGAGCAGGGCGGCAAGCACATGCTGGAGGACTACGCCGAGCTGGAGAGCGGCAAGAAGGAGCGCACCGTCTTCGAGAACGCGACGTTCCTGGCGCTGTGCCCGTGGTGGGCCGTGTGGCCGTTTGAGGTCATGATCGTGAGCAAGAAGCACAAGCGCGCGCTGGTGGACTTTGATGCGAATGAGCGTGTGGATTTGGCCGAGGCGATTGCGGAGGTGACGAGGCGTTATGATAATTTGTTTGAGACGCATTTCCCGTACAGTGAGTTTGCTGACGGATTGGGGACGAGTGAGCGGCAGGGTGATGGCTGACATTCGATAGGCATGGGTCTGCACCAGGCTCCCCTTGATGGCACGAAGGAGGAGATTGAGGCCAGCCATTTCCACATCCATTTCTACCCGCCGCTTCTGCGGAGCGCTACCGTGCGCAAATTCCTTGTCGGGTGCGTATCACTCCGCGAAGTAATCTTCCAACGGATTGCTGACTATAAACTTAGCTATGAAATGATGGCCGAGCCACAACGTGACATCACGCCAGAGCAAGCGGCTGCCCGCCTACGCAACTGTGGAGGCGAGCTGTACAGGAAGAAGCTCCAGAGCTGAATGGAAGGTGTATAACAAGCAGCATATAGAGTGTGATATCAAAAGTGGTCGGAGGATGACAGTGTTATTAGATTTCTATACTTCATTTCAGACGTTTGAATATGCCCAGGCATTCTTCATTTGCTCCATGCGCTGCCACCCCACTCTGCGTGACGTTTTAGCTTTGTACAGCGCGATTGCACTTTCCCCATCCACAGACCATCAGAAGACGGCTTTACGCAACCTTCTTGCCCTCCCTCTCCGCCTTCCTCAGCGCCCTCTTCCTGATGCCCTCATGCATATCCCTGTTGATCTTCAACACCAACGCATTCATGGTGCCGGCCACATTCGTGATCCACCAGAGCATCAACCCATGGCTCCAGAACGGCGTGGATGTGTACGCCACACCCTGGGAGCCGCCACTCCTCCCGATCTTGCCCAACGCAGCCGCCACAAACGCCTTGGACGTGGGGATCATCGCCGACGCGCGCCTGATCTTGCTCATCGCTGACGTGACCAGATACGACTGCACCAGCTGGACGGTGACGCCGTGGGGGGCCAGCTCGCCGCCCAGGGCGGTGCTCCAGTGCTGCAGGAAGGCCTTGCTGCCGCTGTACGTGGCCAGCAGGGGGGTGGGCATGACGCCGCCGAACGAGGCCATGGTCAGGATCAGGCCCTTCTTCCGGGCGACCAGCTTGGGGGCGACGATCTGGGTGACACGCAGGGTGCCGAAGCAGTTGACGGTGATGATGTCGCGCATCTCGGCGGCCGGGGTCAGTACGAACGGCACGGGGATGCTGTGGCTGAGCCCGACGTTGTTGATCAGGATGGCCACGTCCAGGTCGGCGATCAGCGCGGCCAGCGCGGCGAAGTCGGCGTCGCGGTTCGCGGCGAAGTCCATGGCCAGCACGCGCGTCTGCGCGCCCGGGTGCTTGGCGCTGATGTCCGAGGCGAGGGTTTCGAGCTTGGAGAGCGTGCGGGAGACGAGGACGATGTTGAAGCCGCGCTTGGCGAGCGCGAGGGCGTATTCTTTGCCGATGCCGTCGCTGGCGCCAGTGACGATGGCCCAGGAGCCCTTGGGGCCGAACTTGGAGAGCTGGAGGACGGCATTCGTGGTCAGTGACTGAAGCTCTTGCGAGGGCGGAGGTGTTGAGGGTTGGTGCGTACCGAGGTGCCCGGCAGGACGAACAGGCTCAGAAGCACCCGCACATAGTTGGCGACTTTGACGGCAGTCCAGGCAGCTCCAATGGCAGCAAGACCGAGGACGACGGGCTGCGGGAGGGAGTCCATGGTGGAGGTGGGGGGTGGATGGGTTGGTGGAGGAGAAGGAGGAGGAGGAGGAGGAGGGGGAGCGAAGCTTGCGAGGCAGATGTGGTTGGGGCAACTTTTTGGCTCGGAGCAGGGACCAGCTACCCAAGCGTCAGGCACATGCTCAGCTTACCGTCAGCTGAACGGCGCCGGGCAATTGATATAGCACTCGAGCTCTGCAAATGACCCGAGGCCCCGATAAGGCGGTCGGCGTGCCAGCTCCATCATTCTCCGATGCTCAATGGGCGGTTTGGTTGCGCGGGAGCCTCGCGCCATGGCTCGCGGAGCTTGGACCAAGCTCTCACCACGCGCTCGTCCGTCGCCCGCCGCGCAGAACTCAGTGATCTAACCTGGCCACCAGCTCCTACGCCGCTCTCCCTTTTCTCTCCGTGCAGACACGCCCTCGCCGACACTTTTGCGCCCCGACCGGCCGCGCAACACCGCCGCAATGGCTTCCCTCCTCGCCTACCTACCCCAGCACGAGGGCCTCCTTCCCAAATGGCTCTTCTTCGTACGCACCACCTTCCCTATTCTCTCCGCTCCCAACGCCACACCACCCCAAGCTCCCAATGATTCTCCGCCCTGCCAGGCACAAGCACACCACCAACAAAAGCCCGCCCAACCCCCAAACTAACATCCTCCCCCGCCCAGGTCGGCGTCACCGCCGTCGGCAACCTCCTCCAAGCCTACCGCACCCTCCACTTCACCTCGCAAGTCTACCTCTCGCCCAGGCCCGACCGCGTCAAGCCGCCGCCCGGCTACACCCACCCCTCCGAGACGACGCCGCTGCACAGCCGGACCTTCGGCACCTGGACCCTGCTGCAGGGCCTCGTCCGCCTGTACGCCTCCTACCACCCGGAGGTCGCGGGCCTGTACCAGCTGGCCATGCTGACCAACGTGGTCGCCATCTGGCATTTCGGCACCGAGTGGTTCGTGTTCGGCACCACGTCGTGGAACAAGGGGCTGGCGGGGCCGGTGTTCGTGAGTCTGGGGACCACGGTGTGGATGGCGCTGCAGTATGGGTTTTATGTGAAATGAGGGCCTGGACGTTTGTGCCGGGCGGTGTGGAAAGCAAAATAGACCAGGTTGAATGAGGTAGAGATAATGGAATCAATCTGGTGGTTTGCAACGGACGCTGATTGGAGTTGGATGGTGGCGTGGAAGTGGTTTTGTGTTCTGAACGTTGAAGCTGCTCTTGTGGGTATTAGTGGCAGCCGCCATCTCCAATTCAGCATTGCTAGTCCGATAAACTCCTACGTTTAAAAGACTTCTCATCCCGTGATACCGTGCGCTTAACACTCTGACTCATCTAAAGACGCAGGATCAACTCTTTGCAGAACGAAATTTACATGACCTCCACAGTACATGCATCCCAGACCTCCCACCATGGCATGTCTTAAGAACAGTCTCATCTATAACTTCTCGTTTTATGATTGCGTACCGTAGCATGAAGTATCGAACTTCTTGCTCATATGAAACAAGCTGGACTACGTGCTTGAGGCTGGCACTGAAGCAGTACTACCAGATACCATATGCTATCTGACATTGAAATGAACTTGGGAAACAGGCTTCACAAGTCTTTGAAGCCCAGATTCAAAGGCTCCGCGCCGGACTGCAATGTTCGGTGGTTCCGAGAGTTTGAGAATATTCTTCATATGCCGTATCTAAAACAATGGAGAACAGAGAAGTTATTACTGAATTGGCGAAGGAAATGGCAGGTTCACCTACATTCAAGCCGCTATGCCGGTGTGCTTTTCGTGCTGTGAAATGACCCTGACAGATTTCCCTCAAGTTTTTCTACATATTACGTTACGAAACATTCGTGGATCTTCCGCCTCTAACCGTGTGTTTCCTAGTTATCATAGTCTTCGTCTTCGTCTTCGTCTGAATCTGGATCTGGATCTGGATCTGGATCTGGATCTGGATCAGACACATCTAAATATTCAACTTCCATTTTCATTTCCATAACCCTTTTCATAAATTTTTCCGGAGTGCGGGTCCACTAAATACAACTTAGCAAGCAAATTACTTGTAGATTCCATGCAGCAGGACTAGACTTACTTGGACTTTGTCTCTTGTCAAGGCCAAGATAAGATCACCCGGCTTCAACAACTCTACCAGCCCCTTACCATCCCCCACGTCTTTCCCCCACTCACACTTAGTTTCACTGTATACACCATTCTCCGTGGAAAAAGGATTTCGCAAATCCCACGTGATACTCCGGCCCTCTCTTGACACATAGCCCCAGCTCCCAATCAGAGCATCGGCTTCCGCACCCTCTGATATGCCCGGCCTCGAGCTCAGCAGCCCTTCCAACGCCGTCCGCCGTTTGTTGACATCAACATCCTTCCTTGGACGCAAGACCATCATCCTGAACAGACTATGGCTCTCGATAGCCCTCCTGTTCCCGCGACATCTGTTTCAGCCCCGGTTATCCACGCGGATTTGGACGTTAACATTTCGGGGTACGACTCTGCGCCCGTCCGAGCGTCTCAGGATGGGCGTTGATCTCATTTCCCATCTTTCTCCGCTGGCACCTCCCGAGGAACCGACTCCCCAGCCGCCCGAGTCGTCCGAGTCGTCTGAGTAGTCCGAGTCGGCCAAATCACCCGGAGGGTATGGACGGAGTTGGTTTCTGCTTTCCACGCGATGATAATATCTCGCGTACTCCCCTATTGTGAGAAACAGTTCCGGTGACAGTTTAAACCCTTTGAGAATGTTTTGCACATCCTCCACTTCGGCTAGTGAAGGGTTGTAGGCGCCATCAGAGGTAAAGTTGGGGCGGTTGCTTTGGGTGTCAAGAAGTATTCGTATGGCGTTCAGATCTCGCTGGGGATTCACCGTGGAATCGTGATTGAAGATGGAGTGAGGGTGGGCGCTCGGATCGAAAGTACGGTGTGGGAATGAAGGCGTGGTGTCGGAGGCGGCGAGAGGCTGGATATCGGGCTCAGAGCAAGGCTCAGAGTCTGCTGAACTACTGCTTCGGTCGATTGAGGAGTCATCTTCGATTATGGGAGCAGATAGAGCATCATCATTCGGCGAATGGGTGAAGTCTGAGGGGTCGATGCTCGAGTTGCAAGGCTGGGCGGTGACAGGATACAGGAGCGAGTAAGTGATATACAGCAAGACAAACGCTCGAATCCACTGTGCTTTGTGTCGCATGATGAGGAAAGTCGAATCCGGGCTGTTTGGGGTTGTATGCCTTGTGCTGAGTATTGCACGGTTGCGAGGGAAAGAGCTCGAAGGAAGCCTAATCTTCGCGGAGGGGTTTCTGTAAGCCACATGCCTTTGTACCACTAGGGCTGCGTTTCAGTCAGTCGTTCGTGATAGGTTGAGGTGTCGTAGTGACGCAGCATTTACTGCCACTGGCAGTCATTCACATCCATTGTCAGTCCACCAACACTTTGCGGCTTCAGAAGTGACACCATTTGGGACTTTGTCAAAGCGTCGCTAGTGCACATAGAAGTATCGAAGGCATGGCTTGAGCAGCGCCAAAAAAAAATTAAACTATCCTTGAGAATTTCAATCCTCGACCGAATGGTGACGAAAAGTGATCGCTCGATCGCTCCATCCATCTTTCGAGTGTCGCCGATGAAATAGATGTGTTGAACTGTCAAGTGGTGGCAGATTGAAGTACGATTCTTGGCATGAGTTGGTGAGGGGGGCAGGAGAGGTGCCCGACTTATCCTCAAACTCGGCGCTATACCTAATCTTGCAACTAACGTACACGTGATTTCCAACAAGATG
>JAJVDC010000095.1:0-140099 GCA_021436925.1 Neofusicoccum ribis | reverse complement strand
ATAGATTAGTTTCTTAGCGTTATATAAGTCTTATAACTTTATATAGATCTATTAGAGCTTAATCTTAGAATAAGTACTAAAAGGTTTATTATACTATATATATTAAGCTAAGACTTAGAGAAAAGAAGAAGAAGAGAAATAAAGAAGAAGAGAAATAAAGAAGAAAAGAAATAAAGAAGAAGAGAAATAAAGAAGAAAACTTAAATATAAGAAGAACTTAGTATTACGTAACTACTAATAATCCTCTAAGGCTTCTCCTAAGGCTTTAGACTCTAATAGTCTTTTTTATACTATAACTATACTCTCTACTTTCTTTCTTATTCTATAGTTAACCTTATAAAGACTTATACTATAATATATATATAATAATATATATAACTCTAAGCTTAGTAGTACTTTACTTTATTATCTAGTATTTCTATCTATCTTCCTTCTCTTATTTATTAGACTAGGTTTATAATAATAATCTCTAAATAGATAAAATTAGCTAGGACTCTAAATTAGTAAGTAGAAATAAGCCAAGCGGGTCTTAAAACCTACTTACTAAGTAGAGGCCTTAAAAGGCGATTAATTAATTAAGTTTATTTTTCAGGTCCGCTTAATAAGTATATATAATATACGTTCTATTTCCGCTTAATTCTCTATTAAGGTTTAGCTTAGTCTAATTATAGTAATATAAGTAAAATACTCCTCTAGCTATAGATTAATATTAAAAGTCTAATATAATGTAAACTACTTTTATAGCTAAGTAGACCTTATATTTAATATTATATAAGTTAAAATAGCTGAAATTACGCTAAATTAAGACTTTCTAATACCGCTTAGTACCCGCTTGAAGTACAAGCGGGCTATTTACCCCCGCTTGGCAAGCCAAGCGCTTGGTTGCTTACTAACCACCAAGCGGGCTTCAAAGCCCGCTTGAATATCAAGCGCTTGATCAAGCGCTTGAATCTGCTTGCCAATTCAGAGCCCTGAAATCAGCTACATCACCGCTGGTCCGATGGTTGCTGGACTTCTTGAATGCTGGCTGTATGGCTATCTTTCCGATCGGATTGCGAAATACATGAGCAGACAAAACAATGGTGTTTTCGAAGCAGAGTTCAGGCTCGCTCTGATGATTGGAGTTCCGGTGACCTGCAGCATTGGATACTTTGGTTTCGGAAACCTCGTAGCTCAGGGAACTAGTCCTGTCGCGTCATCTGTCCTCTGGGGGGTTGCCTACGTCTCGGTCCAACTGACGGGCAATGCTGTGGGCAGCTATCTCATCGACGCTTTCCGCAGCCACAGCGTCCAAATATTCACAACCAGCATGGCTGTCAGGAACTTTATCTTCCTTGGATTCTCTTATGAGTTCCCCGCTCAATCCTGCCGACCCTGTTCTGCTAAGCTTGATTCCCGTTGACTCAGTTTTCATGAATGATTGGATTGCAACTTGGGGGCCTGCAAAGGCGTTCAACTGTATTGGCGGGATCATGCTTGCTCTGACCGCTACGACGGTGCTGAGATACGTCTATGGAAAGTGACATAGGGCTTGGTGGTACTCGAGGCTCAAAGTTCGGACAGAGTAGAGTATTTAATCAGAACGTTCAAGAACCAGTGTGAAGTTCTTTCCCTGTTTTTTTCCATCAGGATTCCGTGTTCACAGCTTCTCTCAGCTGAACACTATTAAAACAACGGTTCCATTCATTCTTTACCCCTGAAATCTACTCTCACACCACTAATAACCTTACACAAAGCGTCATAGTAGGACTTTGTGGCAGCGAGGAGGTGCAAACCTCGTCGCTCAGTAGAAAGCCGCTTGCATAATCCAGCAGCCCATCATGTCAAAGACGATGTCGGGACAATCGTGACGGAGCTGTCGGAGTTGGCTATTCATTCAATCGTTTTCTCTTTGGAGGCATAGTGTAAATTTCCCTTTGAGTGCTCTATGCAGTGCAACCGTCCTTTTCCTAATGAGATTCATTCCTCTCTTATGGGTAGAACATGCCCAGTATCTGCTAAGCAAACTTAACCATGCTATATGCAGCGCCAACTGCGGAAATTGCTGAAAGCGTTCCTTTTATACCAAAGTAGAAATCTGCTCCAGGTGGCCAAACACTTTCACAGGCTTTCCTTCCCAGATACCCTCACCCTGGACGTACGCCTCCGACACATTGAGCATTGGCCCGTAATCAGCTAGCGCAATGAGCACTGTGTCTCGAATAGGCTTGGTGACCCTGATGGATGAGTTTCTTGAGGACAGGTCCAGCTGGAACTCATTGAAGTAGAGTTTGCCAGTCTTTGGGCTCCTCGACGTGTCCCAAGCTCTTGTCGTGTTGTCCACCGGCAACACCTCGTGAACGCCGTTCGGGTACCAGACAGTAGCGATGGAAATGTCGTCGACATTAAATCCATCCAGGGTGGGCTCGTTGATCCAAACATGCAGGAAGACGCCATTGGAGAGATATACCCAGTAGAGGTACCAGTTGCGAAGCTGCATGTTGCCCCATTGCCTCTCTAGGAAGCCAAATGAGTTGGATGAATCAATTTCCACATCTTTTCCATCTAGCGTGATGGTACCGTCCACCTTGAGGTTCGGGTTTCCCTGCAGACAAGGTCAGAGCTTGGGGAAACCAAGCGTTGAGGTTGAGACTCACCCAATACCAGGAGTATCCGGGTGGAGCAACAAGATAATCGGATGGAGACGCAGGGCTCAATGTGACGTATCCGCTCCCACCAAGGTAGAGGTTGGGGCCAGTTGGTTGCATGTGCAACTTGGCTGAGATTCCTCCGTAGTCTCCGGAGTAGTACATGTCTGTGTAGTTATCTGAGCCGAGAGGGCTGCTCAGATTCTGAGACGGCGCCTGCAAGCTCAGAGAAGCCGTGCTTGCCGTGCCGGACTCTTTAATTCTCCCGCCAGAATGGGTGAAGTTTGAGAGATCCTCCAGGCCCAAGAAACCAGCGACCGCAAGTCCCTGTTCGCCGGCTCCGTTGATTGCCGAATTGATTGTGAGATGGTACTTTTCTCCGTCGATCGTAGTCAGCCAGAGTACGTAGAACCAGCTTTATATGCTTCGTTAGCTTTTGATGGGTGTTAGATAAAATCGCGGGGCCCATTTTCGTACCTGTTTAGCCCTGCCTGGAATGCATCTTGAACTATTGCCATGGTCTGACGAACGTCGTAGCGCCCAACATGCGTCCGTTCCAAGCAAGATTAGCAGAATATCGGTTATCGAAAGACGATAATTCCATACCCCATCTGTTTCTTTCGTACTTGGAGGGAAATCAGCTGGCGCAAATGATGGCAGCTCTAAGGCCCAGCGAAGCAGGAACTAATCCGGTTCGGTTCTTATTGTTGGTTCTGTCAATGGCACAACAGAGAGACGGACACAATTGGTCATTCGTGAGCCAGTAGAGAGTGCTTTGGTCGTAGGAGAGTGCGATGGAAACATACACGTTGGTCTCAACATGGGACCTGACGTTCAATTGTGTGTCGGAGAACTCAATATGAATTACAACACCTTCCCACAAAGCACTAGCAATCCGTTTCCTTCTGCCCCATCAACAATAGTGACCGGAACGCGAGACCCATAGATCTAGATCCAACAGAGAATGATAACCTCAGTGACCAGAAGAGACTAGTGAAATCTTAAAAGTTTATCCCGGGAGAGATCTAAGATGGCGCAAATCTCGTTCCTCAGTAGAAGGGCGCTCCTGTAATCCAGCGAACCATCATTTCAAGGGCCACGTCGGGACGGTCTTGGGGAAGCTGTCAGAATTTCAGTCGGCCAAGCTCATTGTTTACCCAGTCTCTCTATCTCCTGGGGAACAAATAATACTAACCATGTGTCCAGCACCGTCTACAGTCACGAATGCAAACCGCGACGCGGTTGCCGCATCGTCACTCACAAAAATGTACACTTCTTTCGTCGTTCCAACCGTCTCATTCTTGCCCGTACTCGCGATCACCGACTTCCACGTCAGCAGGTGTTTGGACGTGAACTCGGCTTGTCCTTTCCAGGGAAGCGCGTGCGCCCAGCGGAGATTGCCAGCTGTATTGCATGCCAGGTCGAGGTTGCCTTGGTAGACAAGAAAGTGCACTTGGTTAGCAAGCAGAAAGGCGACTAGCTCGGATGAGGGCGTCATTTCGTCAGAGCCTTGTGCGAATGCGCGATTGACAGACTCGGAGAAGACTTTGAACTTCTTGATCTGCTTCGGGGGCGAGAGCGAGGCCCAGACAGCCGGCGTATTCAAGTACTGCTCGATACGGGCGGCTTGGATGTAACACATGTCATCGATGTCACAGGGAGCCGTTACCCACGAGGCATGACTGCAGGCGCACCTGCGGCTCGTTGGGGTAGAGCTTGTTCTGCTGCACGATCTGCGCGCCGAGATACGGAACGTACTTGCCCTTGGAGGACGTCAGCGCAATATGCATGGCCAGAGCGGGCGCGGAACTCACGGCATACGACTCGCCGGAAATATGGAAGGGGGCATGCAGCTTGTGCGGGAAGACGTCGGAGACGAACAGCTGCAGGAACCTGTGCATGTCGACGGCAGCCTCCTGCGAGTCTTGCACCAGTTCGTGGCCCTCGTCGACATAGGAGAAGCCCACGCCAACGGGCTGGTCGACGAAGAGAAGCGACGAGTTCCTGCTCCAGCCCCAGGGATTGTGGTAGGTGCCGTTGCCGTGCTCATTGACCAGGCAGGGGCCGACCTCCTCAAACAGGCCAAGCATGCTCGAGCCGCCGGGCCCGCCCGTCATCCACAGGGTCATCGGGTCGTTGGCCAGGTCATTCTGGCTCTCGAAGTACCAGAAGAACAGATGCTTGGGCCCGACGTCGAGATAGCCGGTGTATTGCGGCGAGCCGGCAGCACAGACAGAGTCGTTCTGCTCCCGGATGCGGACCGAGTGGCCGGGCGAGCGACCGCTCTGGACCACACGAAAGCCGTCGGGGTCATCAGGCAGCAGCGCCGTCTGAGTGGCGCCGTGACACAGGCCGAACAACGCGACAAAGCAGAGCGACAGCATGGCGAGAGTGTGGGTTGCACGCAGGCAGCAGCGAGGCTGAAGCGGCGCGGGGTACTCGAGCGGCTCTTATCGTCATCCCTGCGCCGCCAGTCCGCTTTTGTTGACCAATTCGACGCACGACGGAAGCGTGAACGTTATCCTAATGATGTCGTGGCTGATGGAAGGGACATGGGGGTCGGTTTTGAAAGCCCTAGGTACAATACCCGCTTACGAAGAATTCGCCCGAAAATGAATGTATAGTAAACCACACACCAGATCTGTCCACCTGAATGCTGCAACTGCTCCCATGTGAATTTGTTCCCATACTTCCCGAGCTGACCTCGCGTGAGACTCTACCGGCGCAGCGGATAGAACTTTCATAGTATTGTTATTGCTGGACCTGGTTGCACTGTCGCTCCTCTCGTTGCGGTAGGGGAACACAATTTTTGTGGGTCTCTCAGCTGACAGGATCTATTAATAACCGAAGGATTGAACCGCTGCCTATAAATCAAGCCGCAAGAACACCATCAATATCTTCTCGCTTCTTCCAGCCATGCTTCCAAGGACTCCCCCTGCAAGCTCACCTTTTGCCTAATGTCACACCGGAGCCACTGGCACCACAAAAGCTATTACAGTTTACCTCTGGTCTTCAGTTGACATGGCGTCCCAATATCACGGGCAAACCCTCCCACTGCAAGTCATCGTCAATGATGCAGCGGACAGGAGGAAAATCTACACTTGTGGGGATACTGTGAGCGGTGTACTCCGAGTCGACACACGCTCCAAAACCACCCATGTTATCATCAGCTTCAAGGCCAAAGCGAAGACCGAGATTGTGAAGAGGCAGGGGAACAACAGTCGGATCTACAAGTCCAAAGTCTATCTTTTCCGTTACTCCAACGTATTCTTCTCCGGCGAGAACATCGCCAGCCTCGCGTCCGCTGGAGATCCGTTCGTCTCGTTCAAGTTTGAATTCGCTTTTCCCTCGGCGGTGATGCTAGCACCAACAGCCTCAGGGTGCCTACCATTCGGACGGAGTGGCGTCTTCGAGCACACTCCCGGCCACATGCTCCCTCCAAGCATGCTAGCAAATCGGGGTGGTATGAATGATCGTCCGCAGACGGTCGAGTACTACCTGGAGGCGCGTATGGCCAACACTTCCCACAAATTACTCGACTTCCGCAGCGAAGTGAAAGCTCGAAGAACGCTCACATTCAGCCCTCCCTGCATGGATTTATCCTCCCCATCCATCATGTGCAAAACCGTATCTCTCACCCGGCAGACCCACCGTCTCCACCCCAGCCACGAGAACGATCACCATGGCATCCGCTCGCACCTGAAAGAATTCTTCCCCAGCTCTTCTGACCCCTGTGCCAAATTTTCTATTACGACAAGAACCCCCGCCTCTGTTCGCGCTGGATATCCCTTCCCGGTCAGTATCCATTTCGTTCACATGTCTCGCACACCAGACATCCCGGATCCCCCACCCGTGGGTTTGCGCGGCTTCCGGGTGGCCTTCAAGGCCCTCACACGCATCCGCGTTCCCTACAACGGCTTCAGTGGGCCAAAAGAATGGCAGCATGACGTGAACCACACGATCGAGATATGCCAGCGGCACTACAATGGAGAAAACGAGGAGATTCGGACCATTGCGGACGGCGAGGACCTATCGATCGCAGAGCTATCTCGTAGCGGGACGCTTTCGGTTGGAAGAATAATGCCGCCGACGTTCAAAACATATGGACTGGCAAGGGTTTACTGGCTGAAAGTGGTGCTTTGGGTGGAGTGTGCAGGTAAGGTGTTTGAGGTCGACGGGATGAGGCAAGCTGTGAAAGTACTGCCATGGCCGAGCATGGAAACGGGGGCAGGGACAGAGATGGCGCAAGAAGAAGATGCACCTCCGCCATATGAAGAAGTGGCTTCAACATAACGAACACGAACAGAGTCTACTCAAATACCCGCGATCTACGCTTCTCTCTCGTTGCCAACAGCTGACCCACCATCTTGAATCACTTTGAGCAACTTTTCTGTATCCGGTGGACTTGTTTAACCACTCATGCAGGTTCTTGCCATAGGCTAAAGTAATTCTCTGTACTGCCGGAAGATCCACACACCAAAATAGCCACAGAAATTAGCAAGCCCATCCCGGGTGTAGCGAACAACCACTTTCATGCCATAAAGAGGCATCAGAAAGAGATCTCAGCAGAGAAGAATGTCCCAACCCATTTCACGCATAACATCCATCCAATGAACATCCTCATCCAAGCCACGAAACTCCCGTCTGCGCCAAACTTCAAGCACGAGCTTCTCCACTACCTCTACAATACCGAACCCATGACGTGCCTTCTTCTGGAACCAGGACATATATCTCTCCTTCGAGGCGAAGCTGTTCGCTTCGCAAGCCGCAACAAGGCACGGCCACGCCACAGGTCCGCCGAGAACTACCTTCGGAACCTCTTCGATTGCTTCCAAGTGCTCGATGCACTTACAAACAAGATCCTGCAGCTCTCTTGGTGCGGTACGCCTCACCCTGCGCTTGAAATGGATGAGCATTGCGTAATAGAAGACGTGAGCCATGTGGAGGATAGCGGTGCGGCTGGGCTCATCACACGTGCCGGGCAAGATGGATCCCGAAGAAGGCACCGACAGGTAGAGCATGAGCTCGAAAGCATCTATTTCTTCCGCAGTCGACTCGGCCGCGCACCGACACATGCGGTTCAAAGAGCGCAGGACATCAAATAATTGTCTGGGCAGGCCGAATGACTTGTCCAGGCAATAGTCCCGGTCTTCGGCGACGCTGGCGTGCAACCCAGCGTACATATCGGAATCGGGGTGCTGCAGGGCCCCAAACACCGCCGCAGCCTGGAACTGCTGGTAGAGGACCGAAGACGCAAAGCCCGCGGCCCACGACGGCGTTCCGAACGTCTCGATCCAGCCTAGACCGCCCATCATGTGCTGCCGCCAGCTGCTCGGCGTTCTTCCTCGGATTATTTCCGTGATGGTGCATGCCATGATGGTTGCTAACACGGCCTCTTTCTGGTGGATGGTGATAGCTTCCAGGCTCCTCTGCAGGTGTCGCAAGGCCAGATGCTCATGTTTGGCTGCAATGGCGAGGCAGCTGGACGGCTCCTGATATTGCCGTGCGCGGCTGTACGCTGCCCCAGCACAGATGGCATGATAAAGCGCGGTCTGACCGGACGATTCCGTTCTACTCGGATGAACAGCCATCGGTGTGAGAATGTTCCGGAACAGGTTCTCTGGTCCATCGACCGGCATGAGGTTGGGGCAGATGAAAGTGATCCAGTGATGCAGCAGAGGCAGGTCGCTTGATGGGCTTGTCAACACGCTCAAGGGTGCCAATGGTTCTGGCGTTAAGGGCCTGGCCTCGACACTTCTGATTTCTGAGCCAGAGTCGGCATGCGATAGTGGGTCAAGCTCATTCAGATCGTGAAAAATAGGGGGAATGAATTCCCCTGTCTCCGGAGGGATGAAATTGGAAGGTGGCTGATCGCCAGAAGGAGTGGATGCATATGGAGGCAAAGAAGGGCGATGAGCGGCTGCGCAGGGGCATTGCGAGTGGGGTGAATAAGCGTCGGTGGAACCGTTGACACTGAAGACAGAGAAAGGGCCATTTGAATAGGTTGCAGATGGATGTTCAGGAATCGTCTCGTCCGTGGCCTGGATGGCGGCTGAAAGATCTCGCTCGGCGAGGACGGAAGTCTGGGCAGAGCCGCAGAACACCCCATTTAACGACGGCCTGCTAGTGCCTTTGTCGCTATGATTCCAAACGAGGCGGATTCCGTAACCTTCGCAAGCAACGTGACTTCTCTGACAGCGGGCACATTGCGGACGTCGCTCGTCGCACTTGACATGACGAGCTCGACAGGTCCAACAGCCAGTGAAGGTTTTCGAATGAGCGACAGGAGCCTTCGGCATAGCTTCAAATGCAACCTGCACACGCCAACGCCGTTCACCCATCAATTTGGTAAATTCAAGGTGCCAAGAAGGAAAATTTTGCGGCGGTGTGGAGCTACCTATTTCCGCTTAACCTAGTCCACATCCGCTGAACAGCGATTCGGCAATCCTTCCATCCTACAGGCCACAACGGTGGGGGTTCTTCTTCGATTCCTCCCCTTACACCTTGCCCTTGACAAGGTTCCGAATCATCTCTCTGCCGGTAATTCTTGTTGTCTCCCATAGATTTGGAAAGTCCAGTGTGCTCGTGAACGTATCTGCGTAGCCGAAAAACAACATGGGAGGGATCCAGCCGCGGGCATACTCGATAGCAAAACAAGCCTCGGGCATTTTGTATTGTCGGACCACGCCACGTCGCATGACGTCAACATCGCCGGGGTGATAGACATCCGCCTCGAATGTTCCCAGGTTGAATACCTCCTGCGTGCCGGTCAGGATGTAGAAATAGTCGTCCGCTGTATGACGGCCGGTGTGGCCCTCGGTACCCACCGCCGACCCTTGTAAACCACAATGAGCAACGAGCGCTGGTTATGAGAGGCCCAGAAGTTACGCACCGAAAATGATTAGGTATTCGGTAATACCTGAATTTGTTACTTCCATCCCAGCGTTGCCTTGGACCTGGGATCACATACTGGCATGGAGGATCCACATTGCTCCCATCGCGCCCCCAGCGTTATTGAAAACCCACTGCTCCTCCATATTGCAATACCCCCCAGATTGCTTCTCTAGCTCACCCACAATGTATCCAACCATCGCCCGTGTGTCATTGCCGTATTGAATTACGGCCTCTTGGGAGATTTCATGCAAACGCGTTGGATCAAAGACGTAGGGTCTGTCGCGATGGAGGTAAGAAAAAGCAGAGAGCATGAGGGCCAGAAGTAAAAAGACTCCGTTTAAACGAGAAATGAGGGGCATCTTCGAAGCACTGGTAGAATTGAAGCAACGGAATGACGCAGCCGACAATATTTTAGGAATCTCCCTCAAGAAAAGCCCTTTCACTGGTTCTTATAACACTGGTGCCTGACTGCCGGAAATGCGCTGCACCTTTTACCCATGGCAAAGCTTTGACGCTTTTTGCTGTCACTGGTGGGTCTTAAATCTATGTGGAAGTCGACCGCGAGCTAATGACAGGCATAGATTAAGATGTTCTCAGCAACTTCGGGTGATCTTGAACATACGGCACGAGCAGCCACCCGATAGATCGGATCATCTCTCACATTTGCTTGCACAGACTCGCATCTGAAACCGTCAAGAGTGCTAAATACAGAAGAGTGATTTGTTATGCCAACTTGAATTATACCGCTATGTCGTCTTTTCATAGATTTCTTTAACCAGCAGGTTGTTCCACTCCTGCTCCTTGCGAAAAACATGCTAAGCGCACTTCTGACTGAAAACCGGCCATTGCTTATTAAAACGTGTGCACCTACTTGGTAACATTTGGGTTCGACTTGTGTGCAGCCAGGGCTCCACGGAGATTGAATTGACTCTCGGCGCCTTCAATACGGTGTGTCGAGTTGATGTTCTTGACTAAGGTAATCTGGAAGCAGGTAGCACCGCCTTGTCGAGAAACGATAGTCGAGTACGCAAGAAAGAACTCCCAAATGCGGTACCAGCGCTTTCCGTACTTCGACTCTACCTTCTCCCGATTCGCAATCCAGTTGCGATACCAGCGCCATAGAGTGGCGGAGTAGTGAACTCCCACAGTATCAACATGTTTGACCTCAAAGCCGGCACCTTCGAGCTGATCAATGACGAATCCGAGCGGCGTAGAGGCATCGGCTCCAGGAAATATGTACTTGTTCATGAAAAGGCCCCAGATTAAATCTTCGTACTGCCAGGATTTCCGAAGACCAGAGTACTGGACGAGCAAGATTCCGTCGTCATCCAGCAGGTCGTAGAGGAACCGGAAGAAGCCAGGCAAGCGGCGGACACCGACGTGTTCACACATTTCAATGCAAGTGATCTTCTTGTAGCCTCCGCTTTCTACGCGAGGAACATCCCGGTAGTCCATGCAAAGGATCCGAGACTGGCTTTGAGGAATACCAGCTTCCCGCAGCCAGTTGTTTCCCCAGGCAGTCTGGTTGCGGCCAAGTGTGACCCCGGTGACGTGGGCGCCGTACTTGGCGGACGCAAAAGTAGCCAGAGTTCCCCAACCACACCCCAAGTCGAGAAGGCTCTCACCGCGTTTCAACTCAATTTTCTCGCAAGCAATGGCCAGTTTGTTGTCTTGAAGTTGTTCGAGGGTCTCTTCCCTGTGGATGTCCGAAATGATACCTGACGTATACACCATACGTGGTCCGAGGAACCAGCTGTAGAAATCGTTGCCTCGATCATAGTGACCGCGAACCTGCTCTTCATCTGGTGTGTGTCAGACAACAGCTCAGAAGTGGTAGGTGAATTATTCTTGCCTTGTGACCGCGTGTGCAAGATGACTTCTGGCATCATGCCAGTTAGGAAGAACTTGAAGAGGCTTAACGTGAAGCGGAAGCTTGCCCAGTCGTGTCGGTATTCCAGAACGTCCAGCATATCTCCTTTAACATCAACGTGCCCGTCAAAGTACATCTCGTGGAAAGTTTCCAATGGAATCTTGCTCTGGCCATGATATCGAGCACGGTCGCTTGCTCTGTGAAAGTCGAGGTATTGTTCAACACCCTTCCCGGGGTAGCGAGCCTTCGTGTTCTTCCTTGGTGACCGGCTTGAGGCAATGTACCAGAACGCAACGAGCACGGGAATCGTGGTGAAAACTGCGAATATGAGAGCAGTCCAGAAAGACCCGAGAGCAAGACACAGAGGAACCGCTGCCAGCAAGGCTACCAGCAAGGTATTCGAGAAACTTTCGCTACCGGCTGAATCGGCGGGAAGTGGTGCATTCTTGATGGAAGGGTACTGGATCGGCGAGAGGTTTCAGAACTCTGGCTTTCGACTTCGATTGGGAGCGGAGCCCAGATTGAACGACTTACGGCTGTAGTTCTCACACCACACTCATCTGTAGATGGAGGGGGAGGGGGAGCAAGGGGCGTTTTGATGAACTCGATGTCGTTGGGGGACGCATGATTAGTCTGTGCCATCTTGTAGAACCCGAAAATTAATGGATACCTCAAAACCCAGAGTTGAGGTTAAAACTGTAAGACGATGTCGAATTTTGAGCTGCAATGGGGATGAAAGACGACGTGTCCCGGTTGCGGGACACCCTTTGTTTATTTCCATTAGTGCAGTGCTGTTCCCACCAATCATCTCAATCGATCTATGTAGAACCGGGAAGGAAGACGAGAGACGGCAGCAGTATTATTTGATGGACTTCCAAGACAGAGTAGTTGACCGCGAGAGGGACGGACCGTCACGCCAGGTCTGCCTGGCATCGGCGGAACACGGACGTTTCAGGGTGGCCCTAGCGCGTGCAGGGAATGGAAGAGGCAGCTCACCGCGAATCCCACACACTACTAACCCTTGCACCGCCAAATTCCGTCTCTTCCTCTCAGACTCGAGTACCCACTGCTTGACCCGGTCCCAGAACTTCCGCTTGATCCCCATCTCGTGTTTTTCGGACATGAAGAACATCTTGAGAATTCGCTTTCGCCCGGCTGCGTGAACCAATCATGGCCTTGCATGAGGTGCCTCATGATAAGTAATACGGAACTCGGCACCAATTCCGAGGCAGCCACTGCGGAGTGGCTGAGATCAACATCAAAAAGCGTCGGATAGCTATGCCATGCCAAGAAAAGGACCAAATTGGCTTAACTTTAACGTACAGTCATCGTAACTTGACAGAGGACTGGGATGAATGGAAGATTCCAATCGCTGATGTTAACACAAGGACGTAACACTACGTGCAGTAAAGCGGGAGAGGATCTCGTCATGCCGCTCGCCATTCAGTTGGTTTGAGCATTTGAAGCGGATAGCACGAGAGCCTATCTCATCAAAATGCTTCCATGCCGACAAAGTCGTGAACGTCCGAGCTGGTTTTCTATCCGGTGCGAAGACCAGTAAGACCGCTCAATCAATTCTTGTTGCGCGAAAGATACTAGACGAGCAGTTTATATGCCTAGGCTACAAAGCCGTGAAGCTGTCGAAGCTGCAGCCAGCAAGGGATCTCTTAGTTCTTTCACGGGTTCTTCAAAAGCCATTTGGCTAATTCCCTATAGCTTCTGGGTCAGCGAGTCGGAGACTCGCTTCAAATTATACCTTTGTCTACCTGACAATGTCTGGCTCAAGGGCCGAATTAATATTACAAAAGCTACTATAGATTTGCATATGCTTGGAAATGACAGCTCTTCTAGTAGACCAGATACATTAAGATTGACACAGCCGAAAGCCCAGCCAATACCACCATTTGCTGCCGCCCACTTTCTGATAAAGCGTACGCACCACTCGTGCTGTTATTAGTGGGTATTGACTCACCACTCGAGGTCTTGGAACTCTGAGATGATGTTCCACTCACCATGGTGCTTGGTGTCGTTTGCGCACCAGAAAAAGACGTTGATGTTACTCCAGCAGCGCTCTCGTACGACACCATCGTGCCGTCCACCACGATCCCCACGCGCGCCGCACTCACTACCTCCCCACTTCCAATCGTTGCCGGCGCACCTCCAATTGTCAGTGTTATCCCATCGACCACCACCACCCCTGTCAAGCCATCACCCGTTACAGGAGCAGAGATTGTTTCCAAATCTCCACCCAACGTGACCACTGCAGCACTGCCATCGCCCACAGTGGGGAGAGCAGAAAATCCGACCGTTGACACGCCGTTCACTACAATCCCATTACTCGCAGCGCTCACAACCCCTACATCGGAAATACTCAGCTGATCCCCGCCTGGCGTAAGAGTGGTGCCAGCCACCACAACCACGCTTCCTCCAGCAGCTCCTGGCTGCGCTTCAGGCACAGCCGTCACCACCACCGCCCCACCGCTAATCACAGTGCCTGACCCAGCTGCTCCTCCCACTCCTGCCCCGCCACCGCTGCTGCCGTCACCGGCGCCCGTCGCAAGTCCTGGGACGGCATACATTCGCGTTCCACCAACGACGACTGCGCCGCCAGAGCTGGGCACCGAGGCGACAACGCCACCGCCGACGACACCCGTCTCGCCGGGCAGCAACGTCAGGGCTCCGGCCGAGGGGCCCGAGATCACAACGCCACCGGGGTTAGAGGGGTCCGGAGATGCGACGATGCCGCCGCCACCGGCGTTGGTCGCGCCCGGGTCTGATGGATCCGATGGATCCGACGGGTCTGGCGGATCAACGGGGATGGTTATTGCGCCGTTGCTGGGCATGGTGTTGCCGTTGGCGGGTACCGCGCCACCGTCTGCCGGTGGATTTCCGCCGGTGGCGGCGAGGCTGGAGGCGATCATCGAGATTACGGGCCCGAGTCCGCCATCGCCGCCGGCTGTCGTCGAGGGGTCTCCCGGATCCTCTGTGGGCTGCGGCGGGGCGGGTCGGGTGGTGGCAGTGACGGTGGGTGATTCGGGCTCGGGTGCTGGGCTTGCAGGCTCCGTGATCGGAGGCGAATCTTGGTCCTGGGAGGTGGCGGTGGGAGCAGGCGGAGCAGCTGTAGATGATCCAGGGACCAGGCCTCTGGCTGAGGTCAGGGCAAGCGGCGGGTCGAAGACGAATTTGCGCCATCGGACTGCGGTGCAGTTCTGGCAGCGCACGTCCATGTCTGTGTACACAGATGGGTTGGTGGGTAGTGCCAGCCATGGAAGATAGTCATCTTAGATGGTGCTGCACTTGTCGTAAGGGTATCGTTCGCCTGCCCACGCGGACCAGCAATATTGTTGCCCTTTGTATGCCGAGAGCGGGACGGGTGAGTTGAGATCGTTCCAATTGATGGGCAACGTGGAACCTATGCCGGACTCTTCAGTGAAACTGACACTGGATAGATCGGCGAAATTGGTAATGGGAACGACAGCGTTCTTCCAGGACTTGTAGCACGGCAGGCCGTTGAGGTTGTTGAAGGAGAGGTATACCGTAGGCGAGGTTAGCGTGAAGTCGCCGAGTACAGTTGTGTATGGCACCGTTGGCGACGGAGTAATCGATAGTGCAACGTTGGCCGTAGTGCCATTGGCGCACAAGTCACTGGGGTCTTTTGATTGCGGCCAGTACATTAGTTTCACGTCTCCGGCATCCATAGGGCAGAGAGCTCCTTCTGGTGTGATGCATTCAGCCGTATCGCCGGCACAGACCGGGTTCCGGGGTGATTCTGCGGTAGCGGCCCGTGTCGATGCCCGGAACTCGGAAATCAGGAGCGCGCAGCCCCGGTAGTCGTACGTGCAGCTGGGCGCTGGGCTCGGGTATGCGGGCGAGAAGGAGGACGAGTACAACGAGAAGGTCGAGGACGTCGTGAGTGCAGGCGCCTTGCCTCCTCTGGGAACGCCATCGCAGAAAGTCGACAGCTGGCCCGTGTAGTTTCCAACCCAGACAACGTCGGTGAATATCGATGTTGAAACCAGAGACGAGGTGGAGTACGGCACCGTGGCAATCCAGGACCAGCTACTCGTGAGGTAGTCAGTGTAGGACTTTTCGCAAGCTCGGACACTGCTGATTGCCGTGCAGTCGGCTGGAGAGTATGTGCAAGTCGTGGTGCTGTTGACGGAGACTGCTGTGCTTGAGTTTGAGAATGTCTGGGCTGCTGCTCTGCCAGTCAGCAGCAGCCCGGTAATTGCCCAGCTCAGGTTGCTCGGCATGAGGATCATGGAGTCGGGGAGCGTGGAAATTCCGCAAGAGACATGAATGCGGTGGAATCAAGAGAAGTTTGGGTTTAAGCGTTGAAGGTTCGTAGTAGGTGCGGCTGAAAGTCTCGCCGTCGGCGGGGCTGTGTCTGCTTTTTTGGCCCCCAAGAGCAAAGAGGGGCTGACCCGACCAGCCTCTATGCGCCATGGCCGCCCTGAGCATCTTGATTCGTTCAGAGCGCACGCTAGAATTCTTGGGTAAACTATCTGGTGCTACTGTGACGTGTACGCTTCCTGACCTATGTTCCGATCCAGATTCTCATTGGAGCACGTCTACTCCAGGCACCCGCATCAGGACAGTGGTGTTAGGCTGGGCTGAGCCTAAAAGTGGCGATAGTGCACAAAGCTAGGATGGTCGTGGCGACGGATTACAGGACGAGCCATCCTCATTTATGATTCCACCATAAACCGTGATGGGGTGCACTTGGCCCATGTGGCAGGGCAGCTCAACGTAAGTCTGGGGCGTGACACGATGCATGGTTAGATATTGTACCAGCGGATGACTGGCACGAGAGACAACGTGATCTATGATCAGGAAGATCCAGAGTTCCGAAGGCCAAGGAGAATCGACTTGAAAGTTCCCAGGAAGATGGGTGGTCAAAAACCATAGACTATGCAAGGCGGGAGAGATATGCATGCATAGCCAGCAAATTGTACAACACAGAGATCCTTGCGTAGCCTTTATTATGTACCGTGCATCACTTGTACGCCTGCACAGCGCAGGGATACAGTGTTACAATTTGAGCCGCACACGCGAGGCTGATGGTGGAGCCCTCCTCGCGCCAGCTGTATAACCCTACTGCAGATAAACATAAATATTCAATGAAATACATCTGGGGGATGCATTGATGCATTGCTCTAGCTTTAGTATTCCCATTCAGTATAAACGGAGTCTGTGTTGTACATCGGTTCCGATTTTGCCGGTTTTATTTGACGTGGTATGGGGGCGAGAAAAAGTGAGCAGAATTCCAACGGGACTGATTGGAAAATCATTACACACAGGTAGTCGAATTGCTCCTCTAGATGTAAATATACAAAAGAAGAACGCTGAAATAATCTAGATACATCAACAAAGGTATTCTCTTGGTGCAATACTAGCCTAAACGACCTTATGGTCAATCATGACTTAGGGAATGTTCACCTAAACAACTTTCGTGTGTTAGGGAATGAAAATTTTGATTGATACCAAAGGTTTCCCGACACGATGCGACATACATGCAGAACGGAAGGTTGCACTAAGCAGCACCAGCTCCAGCACCTCCGAGAAGTCCGCCCAATTCTCCAGCACCTTTACCCGCTTTTCCAGCAGCTCCCGCCGCAGGGGTAGTTCCCGCCGCCTTCCCATCAGTGGCGCTTCCGCCGGCCGCATCTCCGCCAGCCGCACCGCCTCCCAGAGTGCCCAGGCCCCCAAGAGCATCAGCACCTCCCGCTGCGCCTTTCCCTCCGCCAAGACCCCCCAGTGCGCCCAGCCCGCCCGCACCTGCTCCTCCAGCGTCAGCGCCTCCCGCGCCGCCACCGCCCAGCGCCTCCAGTCCCCCGAGCGCGCCCAGCCCACCGGCTCCACCGGCTCCTCCCGCATTGCCTCCCCCAAGCGCACCCAGTCCGGGCAGTCCTCCAGCACCTCCCGCTCCTCCAGCGCCGCCAAGGAGCCCCGCTAATCCTCCGGCCGCCTCGCGCTTCTGTTCCGGGGTGGCAGCAACGGCGGCGAAGGATGTGCCTGCCGCGGCGAGGACGAAGAAAGCCGTGAAACGCATGTTCGCTGAAATAATTATGGTGTTTGTTGAATTACGTGGCTCGTAGTGTTGTTTGAAAGTAGATGGTGCTTGAAAAGAGATGGTTCTGACCTGCAGAAGACTGGCGTGTGCCGAAAGACGGTGTGCGAGATTTGTGCAGTTGACTGGCGTGTAGGAAAGAAATAATGGACAGCTTTTGTAGCTCCTTCTTATATACCCATCCTCCCTTCTTTTCTAAACACTCCAAGAACCAGATTATCTTCCCGTAGTCCTCCTCTGCCGTCCTTCGCTTCCTACACTCGGTACTCGGTCACTTGCGCAGCCGAATACGCTGCTTCACCATCGCAACAGAGCACATCCATCAAGACTGAGAAGCGGCGCTGGGAGTCTAGGGTTGTTCTGGACGCCCAACGGACTGCGCCTCGCGGTTTCATGTAGTAGGCAGTGCCGCGCATGATGTTTAGCGTTTCCGACCCCATCTTTCACGCTCGCCCGATTTGAAACCCGCTTGTCGATGAACGGTTAGCTCTGAGCTTTGTGGACGATTTCTGCTACTTCTCTTGCTTTGCTAAGCTTTCTGAGGCCGTGGTGTGCGAAAAGTTGCCGAAACGTTAGCCAAGACGTGGGTCGTCGGAGCTTGGCTTGCATTCTTTGGGATGTCTTGCCGGGATGTTCTTTCTCGTTGTGAACATTCAAGAATGCGAGACAAGCTTTATCGGTCCCGAATACGGACAGGAGCTTGCCTCGATGTGCGACCGGCGTCCATCGAGCGAAGTTGAAGTTCCAATCGCCGGGTGACTGCTGCGTTTTTCACTGAACGTCTCACCTTTCCCAACGACACTTCATTCCACGGCAGACGTCCCTGTTCACCCTGATTAGGATCCGATTTCGCAGCGCGATTTTCTCCCGGACAACTTACAGCCTTAAGGCTGCTTCTTCATTATTCCAGCAATTTTAGCAGGGCGCGTCCTGTCAGCACCTGGAGATCCTCGCAGTCTATGCTCCATCCAATCGCAAAGTGATAAGAGATACAGCATCTTGCTCCGATGTTTCAAGATGCAGTCACGGACAGTATTGTGGCTGGTCACATGGCGCGGTCGGAACGTTCTGTGGCCGCAGGGTGCGCACTGTCCCAACACCCTCACCGACAGCACCCACCATACATGGAATTCTCCTTGATTCCATCTGCTCCGACATTAATACAACCCAGATGCCTTGTCACCCCGATCTTTCTCTGGCCCGGTAGAAACAAAGACCCCTTTATCGATAAGAGATTTAATGAGAATGCCGGTATGAAGGGGCACGCAGGGGCCACTATGACACAACTTGCCTGCAAATTGCTGCCTATACGCTGATCTTTGTTCCTCTTCGCTCGGGAGCTTGGAGATCACTTCAAATTTGCTGGCATCTGATCATCATAAGGCTATAAAGTTCTGCAGCCACCATCAGCCTTACCCGCCTCACAACGCTCAACTTCAACGCCGACCTTTACACTCGTTCAACCATCCAGCTCACAAAATGAAGACCTCCGCTGTCGTTGCTACCATCCTCGCCGCCGCCGGCTCCTCCGCTGCGGAATCTCCTTTCCGCATGCTTGCCTTGTCAAAAGGAGCAGCCTTTGATGGAACCTACCTGCGCGGCAGTGCCGGCAGATTCGTGCTCGGAAAGCAGACCAACACCACTTGCGGCGCGGTCGCCCCGATGTTCACGAGCAGCAACAACACCATCACCACCTACGGCGACGGCAAGCAGAATGTCCAGATGGGTACGTGATGGTACACGAACGAATTCCTGACAGTTGCTCACATGTCTGCAGTATCTGTCGACATCACCGGCGCCGTCGGTGGCATGCTGTCCTACAAGGACTACCCCTACAACCTTACCGCCGAGGACGTCACGGATAGCTTCAGCCAGGCCACCTCGGACAGCATCCAGCACCTCTTCTACAACAACGGAACGTGGCTGGCGTGTCCCCAGAAGGAGAGTGGCGTGTACAGCGTGTATGCGGACGAGGCGTACTCTCTCAAGACTGGAAAGCAGGAGTGCATTCCCTTCGTGATCGCAACGCAGGAGGTCGAGAGTCCTCAAGTGTGCACGATGTCGTAGAAGAGGAAGGCCGGGCCATCTTTTCTGATTGAATTATGAATTCGATGTCATGTTGAGTTGCAAGCTGCTCATTTACATTCATGTACATAGATACTGGAGCACTTTCTGTCGAGAAACGAGAGTACTATCCCAAATCGTTCTCGGAATGTGAATGTGTTGTTTTTGGCTACGAAGGCGATACCAGAGGCAGGCCGGTGCCACTTCATGCAAAACCCAAAATATATCTATCACGGCCGTTGCGCTATCTCTCCAGAATCTACCTTTGTTGTGCAATACCGTATGACCACTGAAGCAAATGATGGAGAAGCTGGGGCTCAAACATGCCGCAAAAGCAGTGCTGAGTCTATCGTCCGAGCTATGTATTACGGTCACCGGTTGGTCGTTGGAACACTCGCATCGTGTGGACCGAGACAATCTGGAAGTGGTCCATGTTGTGGATGAATACACGCAACTCATTATTTCTAGCTCGCCCTCTAACGGTCTATTCTTCTTTGCCCAGACATTTTTGTACAAATGATCTAAATTCTAAACTCCTCACAGCTTCTTTTCCTTCCACAGCAGCCAGGCGGCAGTGATGGCCAACTTGATGCCAGCAACCACCCACAGCGCGTACTCCACGCCTCTCGTCCCCTTCGAGATCCAGCCGCCGGCAATGGCGCCCACAAGCGTGAGAACGAAAGCCATGAGGCGTCGATTGCGCTTCACATTCGCCGTCGGCGGAGCCAGCAGCTGGGTGTCGCTCATCAGATCACACAGCAGGCTCGTTACCACGACGGTCGGCACCTCGCTGAGGCCGAGGGTGCGGCTGCTGACGATCTGCGCGGCCGACTGGAAGCTCAGCAGCGCGATGGGCGCCAGCTCGTTCCAGCGCACGGTCTGGGAGCCGGCGGCAGCAGCGGCGGGCTGCGGCACGGAGCCGTTGATGGCGCCGCCCTGCACGATGGCGGCGGCGACGATGATGAACAGCGTCTGCAGCAGGAAGGACAGCGTCAGTGTGCCGCGGCGCTTGGGGCCCAGCAGGGCGCTTAGGCGGCTGAAGAAGAGCGAGCCCAGCACGAAGCAGCCGATGGAGCAGAGCGAGCGCGCCCACCCGTACGGCTTGGTGTTCTGGTGCGAGGCGCCCAGCGCGACGAAGATGGTGTTGCCTGCGGCTCGTCAGCATGGGGAGCGGACGGAACAGGCTGGCAGGGGACTGTACCCGTTTGCATGGACACAAATGTGCTGTAGGCTGCACGGCGCGTCGGTCAGCATGCTGTGTCCTGATGTCAAGGCGGTTGCTTGCTCCCGGACGCCTACCGTTGTACAGGGTGCTGTCGGTCAGGCCGGAGCAGAGACAGCAGGCCAGAAGCGGCAGATCGACGTGATTGGCGCTCAGCTCGGCGGCCAGTCGCCGGGTCAGAGGGCTGCTGCAGCCCTGCTTGTCCCCCGTCCGCCGGCCCAGGTCGGCTGCGCCACCGCCCAGCTTGCTCTCGACGTCCATTGTGTTTCTGGCGGATCGGAGAGTAAGACTCGCAGGTACAGGGCGACGGGAGAAGAGTCAGAGCGGCAGGTGAGATTTTGGCCGGCCTGTGCGTCATCGGCGCCGCCGCACGGCATCTCGGCGACGGCGACGGCGACGGCGATGGCGCAATCCACGCCACACTTCCTCAACACCTCCGCCTGCCCAATCTCTGCCGTCGTCCCGCGCCTCCACGATCTACTGGAGCCGCTTTCCGGTGCGCGCCCGGTATTTCTGTGCCCGATCCAGTGCTCCTCCGACGAGGACGTCCGCCCACGCGTTCCCGGCCTGGGTGCTGCTCGAGTCTGGCCAAGGACGGTTCGGCCTCCGGACGAGTCTTCCATCTCACACCTCTACTCGCATGCATCGTCTCCCTTCACTCAAGTCCTCTGGGCTTCCGCAAGGACACGACCGATGGAAGCTCCATCGCTCCACCTATGACCTCACAGCGTGGTGGCGCATCTTCGTTTCTGTTTAGATTAGCATGAGCAACGGTCTCCCTGCGCACACAAACCCCCGCAGGAATCTTCTGGAGTGCAGACGTGTATTCCAGGGGCAAGCCAAGGGGCCGTCTGCGCTCAATTGTCTGGTATCGGTCAGCCTGTTCGATGTCGGTGTCCCCGTCCACATATCGCGGTCTGCCTCCCTTGGCCGCAAATGCACGCCCGTGACGAGGCTCTGCTGCTCCCGGCGACACGTGGGCAAACTGCAGTGCTCGACTGCACATCTCTTCTGCCGCACCAATGGGCACCTGCCAGGTTGATGAGATCCGTTGTCGATCATTGCGGGACGCTCGACAACCCTTGATTCCCGCACTCCCCAGGGCTGGAAACCATCCAGATGTGCCGCCACGGTATGATTTCGGTGGCACTTGGCGATCTCGGTAATCTTGGGAGCTCTCTCTGCCGGCCCGGGCCTCTCGCCCTCACACCGCCATCACTTCGACTTTCGCGCTGCTTCAACGTTTGCAGCCACATCACCATGCATGGCCTTCCTCTGACTCGAAATCTCCCGGGATGTCCCGGGCCGCGGAGAAACGGTCTTCTATCGGGCGGCTGGCGGCAACACCAGAGCTTGCTCGAGTGTCTGTCGAGGTTTGGAGAAGCTGTGTCATTTCCTTGCCACCTCGGCTCTCCGACGAGGACATCATGGTGCCAGGCAGGCCGTGCCAGGGGGCGCATAAGCATGTACACAGATCCATCGCAGGGCCGCCGGTTTCTCAACTGCCGGTGAGCAAAATCTCTGCCAGGTGCTGCGGAGTTGCGCAGCGGTGCTTGGGATTCGTCACGGCGCCAGCTGAAATGAGAAGCCTGTCTGATGCAGGTCGCCCAAGATGCTGATGATATGCCAGATGGACTTCGGTGCGGGCCCGCTGGCCATCTCACCGAGCGCAGATCTGTGTCCCGCCCGCCGTGATTGGCGCGGGCCCGTCGATCGAACCTTAACCCCCGCGGGCCTGTTTGGGTGACACAGCCCGCGGCGATAGACTATCGCTGCCAAACCTTGTTGCGGGGAACAATAGCCGCCCTGCCTCCCGCCCAGGGCTGAGGAACGACGCAGCAGCATCCCAATGCTTCACTTCATTTGGCCGCGCATTTCGCCGCTGCAGTACACTGTCGCCGCTCTCAACCTTAACTCTGTGCCCGTCTCCATATAACCCCCGGCCTGTCCGCCCTCGCGCAGCGCGCCCACATGCGTGCCCTCAATCTCACCCCACACGGTGTGTCCGCTCAGTCGACAAGGCGCCCACCGCCTCCACCATGGCCACCGAACAGATGAGGGACGTGCAAGTGCCTCTCGGGGGCAAGATCGGCTGCATGTTCCTGTCGCTCACTGCTCTGGCCGTCATCGCCATCGCAACCCTCCGAAGAGTCCAAGGCGTCAAGATCACGAGGACGCTCCCGTTGACGTTCTTCTTGGTTGTCGCGGTAAGAACGACCTACCCCACGTTCTGGAGTCCGGAACTGAATCCGCGGCAGGTGTATGGCAGCTCGTTCCTCTTCGTCTTCCTCACCGCAGTGTACCGGGATGTCGGCATCAACAACTCCAAGTCCATGTGCGCGGGCGCAATCGTGCTCTGTAGGATAATTCACGGACAACCGCGGGCCTCTTGCTGATTATCCGGCAGGTCTCACGCTCTACATGGTCACTAAAATCACACTATACTTCTTCTTTGTGGAGCGAGTCTATATTGTCCGGGGGGCGAGAACGCCGCGGATGAAAGACAAGCTGTACTTGGTTAACACATTTGCCATGTTGATCCCGTACACTGTCGTCTTTATCCTGAACGTGATCTAGTAATCTTCACTGCGCCCTCACTTTAAGGAAATTGTTAACCGGGAACCAGCCGATTTGGATATATCAATACAGATGGGGTGTGCATCGTCGGCGTCAAGAAGCTCGCTCTCATCCCCCTCATATCATTCGATGTTGCGGTTAACGTACGACCCACCCAGCCTTCTTACCTCAGCATAATCTGACAGTCGCAGGCCTACCTGACAGTGCTATTCCTCATCGCAATCCGTCGTTTTTATTCATACCGCGAAGACGACTCCAACGTCCTCCGAAACGTAGCACTGCGCGCGTTTTGCGGGTCCTGCATGATGCTAACCGTTACCGTCATCAACCTCACGGTCCTCATGCTTCTCGACGGCGAGCCCAGCTGGATCTGCTTCCTCTCATGCAATCTAGACGGTAAGCAGTGTTGAATTACTCCACACAGCCACACAACCTCAAAAACCCCTCCAATCCCGCGCCACAAAAAAAACCACAAAGCCTCCCCCCACCCGACACCCAAACGCTGACCCCCGCCCCTCCCACAGTCCTCTTCACCGTCTGCATCCTCCACTGGATCACCAAAACCGACAAGACCAACCTCAGCCGCTACTACGCCGAAACGCTCCCGGCCGCCGTGACCAAGACGCTCTGGTACCAGCCGCCCTACGCCAGCCACACGTCGTGGTACAGCGGCGGCGGCGGCATCGGCGTCGACAAGCCGCAGCGGCTGCCGACCGCGGCCGCCACGCCGCGCAGCAACACGTCGTCCAACAACAGCGTGCCGTCGACGACGACGACGAAGAAGCTGGGCGCGCTGAGCTCGCGGCTGAGCATCGACCTCGGGGGAGGGGGAGGAGGAGGAGGAGGAGGAGGCGAGGAGGTGGGCGGCTTGTACGACGAGGAGAGGCGGCTGGACGGCGCGGAGCGCGGCGTCGGGGGTGGAGGAACGGTCGCGAGGAGGGAGCTGGATGGCGAGACGTTGCGGTACCAGGGGGACAGCTCGGACTCGGTGAGCGTGGGCGGGTTGCCGGAGGAGGTGAATGAGTTTCCGTAGGGGGATGGGTCACGACACGGCTGATGATGAACGATGATGACCGGATTTGTTTTTGCGTGTCTTGCGGCGTTTTTCTGTCTCTGGTTTCTCGGCGTTGTTTTGGATGAGGGAAGGGGAGTTGCGAAATGGTAGATACCACAACCACCACCAACACCGTAATCCAGAGACAATATTTCCTCCCCTTCGGCGCACCGCGCTGTCACTTGGTCTCCATCTGACGCCCCTCTCTCACCCGGGCTGCAAATACCGCCAACGCGCCGTTCCGCCTCTTTGCGACTTCTGGCCCGGTCTCGCGCAGGACTGGACACACCGCCGCCGCGATGCCGAACAAGCGGTCATCCGAGACGAGGAGGTGGATGAAGGTGTCCACTTCTGCCGGGTCGGCGGTGCTGGTGGTGATGCGGGAGTAGAGGGACGTGGCGGCGAGGGCGAAATCACGGTGGGAGGAGGGGGTGGAGGGGAAGAAGGAGGAGGGGGTTTTTTTGGCGAGGTGGTGGTAGGTTCTGTGATGAGTGGCATTCTGATTCTGGATGGTGGATAGGGTGGTGGATGAGGCAGAGGGTGCTGACGGCAGACACTGACAAGGAAAAAAAAGAAATGTGGAGAAGCGGGGTCGTGGAGCATTGTGGACAAGGATTCGTCTTGTCACGGGGAGTTTGAGATTGATGATTGATCGTTTGAGAGACGCAAACACTACGACGTATGTGTGTGGAAAGGAGGACAAACCAACCCGGTCATGTTTCGTCAGTGTCCTCCAGTTCTTCGAAACTCATGCCAATACCAAGACCGGCAAGCTGCTGGTCTGTGCTGCTTGCATACCTGGGGAAGAGTTCTAGAGACTGCCAAGTACTGGCCGACCTGGAAGGCAGGCCCGTGGGAGACGCATCTTCGATCGTGATGTTGCCGATCAGTGCGTTGAAATTTTCCAGAGGTTCGGAATAAGATGGGTTGGGTACAAGACTGCTCCGAGAAAGACGAGGAGTCGGCGGAGGCGAGTCCGCCCTGTTTGAATCGAAGTTGTAAGAAGCAGGCGCTGATGAATGATCATTACTAGTGAGCAAATGTCCGACGTTGTCGTCCTTGAGAATGTCAGCAGGACCAACCAGAAAAGAGGAAACAGAGAAGCTCTTCCCATACCTGCTCATCGTCCACCTCAGGCCATTGCCAAGTGCTTCTTGGAAGAAAACCAGTTACAGTAGATCCCGGGGAATTTCCATGTCTATCTCCATCTCTTCTCCACTCCGGATCCTGGGCCTGTGAGTACCTCCTGCTCTTTGACGCCCCCCGCTTCCCCACAAAGCCCTTTGGAAACCGCTGCGACCGCTCTGACGGCTTTGCCATGGGGTACCTCCGCTGCGCCACGTCTTGCATGTAGGTACGGGGGCGATAGACGGGACTCTCGTAACAAGGTTGTGGGCGTATATGGCCACGGAGGGCGCGGGGCGGGAGGGAGTGGAGGGGGTTGAAGCTAGCGCTGCCATTATCTGGGCTCATGGTTGTGGAGGAGCAGGGAGCTGTGGAGGTAGGTCAGGAACGTGGCCGGAGGCGGTTTTGAGAGGCGGAAGGGATGCATGGCTTGATGGTGATTTAGCAGTGTGGAAGAGGATGGAAAGCGGCCGGGCGCAGGCGGAAGAACAGCGGTTGCTGCGCGCACACTGTAGTGGAGGTAATTCGGTGAGTAGGTACTCGATTGCACGGCAAAGTCACAACGATGCAGTCAATACATTCGAACGATCTCAACTGGTATTCAGCTTACAATCCATCATGTATTTGACGGGTTGAAAACCTCGATGCAGAAAGAGCAGTTCCATATCTACCCACTCCCAAAATGCCATGGATGTGCTCTTATGTAAATGCAAGACCAAACCCCGAAACCGAATGCTAAACGCCAAGGAAATGCAGATGCTCCGGGCTGTGAACATGCCAAACGCTGTCAGATGCTATGCCGCTGAAATCGAGACAAACAGAAGTGCTGTTACGCTCCAGAAAATGCCATGAGACAGACCGAACCATCCTCCAAATGCCAAAGTGTTCCATGCCAAAACGCCAATTCTTGTCCCAAATGCAAGTGACTTCCTCAACTCTTTCCTTACGTTTCCTCAGAAATGAACCACCTCCAAGTTGCCCTCGTCTCCCATCTTAAACCTCCCCGCCATGGAGCGCGAAAGCCTCCCACGACGTCGACGCGGCGTCAGGATCTGTTCTTCCTCGTCCTCGCTAGGAAAGGCCAGGCCGGCAACCTTCTCGGTAAGCGCCTGCAGCGGCTCGTCCGACGCAGCCACGGGGATGAAGGCCGGATCGAGGAAGCTGTGCGGCTGGAGGAAATCGCAACCCTCCTTGCCGCCGTACTTGCGGGAGAGTCGGCGACGCTGAGCTGCGAGTTGGTGAACCTTCCAACCCGCGACGTTGCTGGACGACATGCCTTCTCCCGGGCTGGGTTCTCTGGTCTTCTCGTCGGCGTCCGGGCGGGAAGCGTAGCAGAGGACAGGATGGCGTGGGGCTGGGGGGACGGGTTTCGCAGCGTTGCCGGCGCCGGAGATTATGGCGCGTCGCAGCCTGGGGGTGGGTGGTGGCGGGTTGTCGATTTCGTCGTCGCTGGCCACAAAGGCAGCAGCGAGGTCCCGGCTATGGGTCCGCCTGCCTGTGAGAGGTTCCCAGATGCTGGCGGGTTGGGTGCGCTTTAGGGTGGGTGGCGTAAAGCTGGGGTTGGAGGCTCGGCGCCTGGCCAAGCCGGAGCCGGCTGCCGCGGGTGCCTGCAGCTGTGGGGTCTGCTGCAGCGGAGATCAGGAAGGGTTCTCGTCACCAGGTGTTTGGGCGTGCGGAGGGGACAACTCACGTTCTCGGCGGTGTCTGTGGGACGCAGGGCCATGCGTTTGGTCGGGAGACGGCGGCATCGCTGGGCGTATTCGGGGCGGGTGGCGGGCGCAGTCGGGTTGCGCAGCGTCGCCACCTGGTCGACCCATGTCTTGGGCCGGTGGCCAACTTGGCGCCCGTTGATTTCTACAGGAGAAGACGGAAGCGGGCGCAGATGTGGAGCTGGCGGCGCAGCGTCAGTGGCCGGGGCGAGTGGGTCGGTCGGCGACATCTCGGGCGGAGTGGAGGCGCTGCTGGTTGCTATGGAGATTTCGTTGACGCTGGAGCTGAAGCAGGACGAGTCCGCAGGGAGAACGTAGGACAGCGGCTCGGAGGCGAAGACGGTGGTGATCCAGGGGGCTGCGGAAAGGCCAACAGGACGGTGTTGCAGATGGTGGGGGTACAGCTGGTGCACGGAGTGCAGTGATGCCTATATTTATGGGTCAGGACAGCGACGCGGGCGACGGTGGCGGCCGGGAGCCTGGTGCTGGCGGACCTGGTATACTGTGGCTGCCATGGCGGAGAGACGCAGCAGGCGGCGAGGGCGACGGCGGAGGTGGGAGTGCAGTGGTTGTGCGAGCGGGCGAGGGAGAAGGGCGGCGTCGCCGTGGCAAAATCACCAGTCAACAAAGAACACCGGGCGCCCGCTGGCCCAAGCAGGGCTGCGGGGAAGGACGGGATGCGCGTGCCGTGGCAGGCGCAACGATGCTATTTGCAGTACAACGCAGAGGTGCTGTTTTACAGTGCAGTGAAGTGAAGTGAAGTGAGAGATGCTTTTGTGTGCCCCAACGCCCAAGACCCTGTTTTACACGCGCAGTGATGTCACCGCTGCGCTAGACTGCGTCCGGTTAGCCTGCGCCCGCGCCGATGTCGCCATTTGCGGAGAGCAGAAGCAGAGACGCTCACTCACATCCGCCAAAGTAGCTGAACTCGTCAAAGCAGATGTTGCCGTTCCTGTTGCGGTACGATCCGCCGGTGCGCGCCGTCTGGGCCTGCGACGGCGGCGACGAGCGTTTTGACCGCGCCGGCGCCGATGCTGCCTGCCCGGTCTGCGCTGCCTGGCGCGACGCGTGCTGGGCCAGCGCCACCGCTTTAGTGCTGCGCGTGCGACTGCTGCTCTGCTTCGTCGCGTCCGCTTGAGCCTCAGCCCTCTGCGCACGCGGCTCCGCGTGACTCTTCTGCTGCTGCAGCTGCTCCACGTCCGAGTCAGACGCGTCGTCGCTCTTCGGCTCTTGCTACGGAGCTGTGAGCTGTGGCAACCACGCAACCCGCACGGTACGACTGACCTTCGGGCTCGTGGCCGGGCTGGTTGCCGAGGACCCGTAGCCCTCGTCGACGAAGTGGACGCGCTTCTCGGCTTTGGGCGCCTCCGGCATCGGGAGGCTCTGGGAGCGCGTGGGCTTTGGCGGCGACGCGGGCGGGTGCCGCAGGCGGTCGACCTCGTCGGCGTAGGTCGCGGGCCGGAAGACCTGCTTCTGCGCCTGCCCGAGATGCGGCATTGACGCGTGGCTCCGGTGCTTCAGCGCCTGCGGCCGCGCGCCCTTGGTTGGGAACTGAACGTGGAGCGAGTCCTTAAGAGCACATTGTTGGCGGGTGAGTGTTGCCGACAAGCGCTGAGAAGGAGGAGAGGGATGGGAAAGGGAGCGGAGAGGGCATTGGGCATGAGCCTGCTCGCGACGAGACTGGGCGGAGGAGTCATACCGACCACTCGCCCACGAGGGGCGTCGACCAGTTGTTCTCACCCATGAACGGCATGCTGGCGGTGTGTGAAGATAGAGACGAGAGGTGGTGGCAGGCGGGAAGCCCGTTGGCGCACGTGGGAGTTGGAGTGCGTGGTGGAGAGACTGGGCGCGGCGCCGGGGCTATATAAATTTCGGCTGGCGCTCAACTCGGAGCCTCCGCAAAATTTCTCCAGGATCATCGCAGCCCTACCTGCTGGTGCCACGGTCCAGGCACGAAGCCCGCCGCGTCCGCCGCCGCCGGCCAGCCAACCGGCGCGGGCTGGCCGCGCCGCTCACTAACCTCGCTCACGGCAACGGCGCGCGCGGCTGTTGCACGTCGTCGCCGGCCGTGAGGCGAGGCAGCGCTGCGAGCCCGCGGCGGCGCTGGCGCCAAAGGCTCACTCGGCGACCGGGGTGCGGCGCGCGGCCTGCCTGTCGCGGCGTGCGGCGAGCGGCCCCAGTTGGGAGAGCGGTGAGAGCGGGTGCGGCATAAAACGCGTGGGACGTCCAAGGGCCCCGGGCCAGCTGAGCGCATGACTGCAAGGCAGACCGAGCGAGCGCCCGCGATGACGCGCGACAGCCGGGGTGCGCGCTCGCCATGCCATCGCCGGCACGTCGCGTCGCGGGGGAGCCCGCATGCGGCGCGGCGGTGGTGGACGGCAGGTGCAGGTGAGAGTGGGAGGCAGGGCGCGGCAGAGCCTATCGCACGCAGCGCGATTGCGCCATCGGGGGTGACCGGCGCGTGCAGCAATTACATCAGCGACATGCCGTCGCGTGCGCCCTCGCAATCGCGCCCTCGGCCAGCGCCATCGCACCCGCGCCCATCGTCGCCCGAAGCAGAAGCAGTCGCAGTCGCAGACGCAGACGCCGACGCTGCCTCGCCCGCCGACCTGCCTGCTCCAGGCGACGACGCCATCCCGCTGGCCCTCCTCGACCGCGCCGCCCCGATGGCTCCCGACAGAGGCAGCTCCCCGCCGCGCCGCGACACCGACGAAACGCTGCAGACCCCCACTGCTGAGCCCACCCTCGCCCAGCCGTTCCACGACCAAGACGGCCATGGCCTCGCCCAGGACCGCGACCGCGCGCGCGCCCTCCTCGCCTCGCGCGCCGCCGAGCCGCAGAACTTCACGCTGCGCGGCATCCTCGTCGGCCTGGCCATCGGCGTCGTGATATGCTTCTCCAACACCTACTTCGGCCTGCAGACCGGCTGGGTCAGCAGCATGGCCATGCCGTCGGCGCTGCTGGGCTTCGCCTGGTTCCGCCTGGTGTCGCGCTACCTGCGCCTGCCCTTCTCGCCCGTCGAGAACGTGCTGATCCAGAGCGTCGCCGGCAGCGTGGGCACCATGCCGCTGGGCTGCGGCTTCGTCGGCGTCATCCCCGCCCTGCAGTACCTGCTGAAGCCGGAGGAGAACGGCCCGCTCGACGTCGGCCTGTGGAAGTTGATTGTCTGGGCTGTGGGCATCTGCTTCTTCGGCGTCGTCTTCGCCGTCCCGCTGCGCCGCCAGGTCATCATTCGGGAGAAGCTCAAGTTCCCGAGCGGCACCGCCGCCGCCCTCATGATCGGGGTCTTGCATGGCCAGTACGAAAAAGGCGCCGTCATCCGCCAGGACGACGCTAGCAGCCCGCAGAGGAGCAGTGATGACGGCGAGCGCGCCCATCTTCTCGTTGGCGGCGCGCCTGGGGGAGCCACTGCCGACGAGCCACCGCCCCAGACTTTCCCAGAGACGGACGAGGAAAACGATGCCGCCACGGGCTTGGATGCGCAGAGTGACTGGAAGGCTAGGGTCCGCCTGTTGACCATCGCCTTCGGCATCTCTGGGGTCTATGTACGTGCATTTGCCCGTGTGCGTGAGGCTCAGCTAATCATATTCAGACCGTCATGACCTACTTCATCCCCCAGCTGCGTGATGTGCCCATTTTCGGACTCAGTCTGGCAAGTAACTGGCTATGGACGCTGAACCCCTCTCCAGCGTACATCGGACAAGGCATCATTATGGGTCCGGAGACTACGCTTCATATGCTTCTTGGTGCCATCCTCGGTTGGGGTATCCTCTCACCTCTGGCCAAGAAGAGGGGATGGGCCCCGGGCCCCGTGAATGACTGGGAGAACGGCAGCAAAGGCTGGATCGTGTGGGTCAGCCTTGCCATCATGCTGGCAGACTCCCTTGTTAGCCTTGGCTGGCTGATCCTGCGCCCCGTCGTCCACTACGCCCGTGCGTGGCTGCCCAGGCTGTTTGACCATTTCCGGCACCAGTCGTGGAGTGATATATTCTCCTTTGACGTGCGTTCTTTGAAGTCACTCAACGGCTACACTGCCATCACAGATCCCTCTGATCCCAGCGCTCTGAAGCGCGATCCGTCTGATGACGAAGAGGACGCCCCGCCCGAGCATCTTATTTCCACCCGCACTACTCTGATTGGTCTCGTCCTCTCCCTTGGCCTCAGCATCGGGGCTGTGCACTATGTCTTTGGCAACCTTGTGCCCCTGGGTCTAAACATCCTTGGTCTCTTCCTTGCCCTGCTTCTGAGCATCATGGGCGTCCGCGCACTTGGCGAGACCGATCTGAACCCTGTGTCTGGCATCTCCAAGCTGACACAGCTCCTCATCGCTCTCGCCATCCCCCATGCATCGACCAACAAGAACGCCGTGGTAATTAATCTTGTTGCTGGTGCTTTGTCTGAGTCAGGCGCGCTGCAAGCTGGAGACCTCATGCAGGACATCAAGACAGGCCATCTCTTGGGCGCAGCTCCGAACGCTCAATTCTGGGGACAGATGATCGGTTCTGCCGTCGGAGCCGTGCTTTCAGCCGTTGTCTACAAACTTTACACCAACGTGTATGAGGTCCCTGGGAAGCTGTTTGAGGTGCCCACCGGCTTCGTCTGGATTTTCACGGCCAGGTTGGTTACCGGCAAGGGCTTGCCTCCAATGGTTATGCAGTGGGCGCTTGGCGCTGGCTTGATTTTTGCCGTCGGCACCGCCTTCAGGGTGGGAGAGCAGACCAAGGCTGGCTCGCGTCGGTGGACGCGCTTCATTCCGGGCGGCATCGCGGTTGCTGTTGGTGAGTGATGACATTTTTTTCATTTAATGTAGAGCAGATGCTGACGATACTCAGGCATGTACAATACTCCATCCTTCACCCTTGCCAGGACAATCGGCGGCCTCATCAACTTGTACTGGAACCGTTATCGGGGCAAGCAGGAAACACCCATCATTGTCCTGGCCAGCGGTTTGATCCTTGGTGAAGGTCTTCTGAGCATCTTGAACCTGCTCCTTGCCAGTTTAGGTGTGCCGCATCTGTGACCGCGGAAAGAATACTCTTTCGCTTCTTGTCCATGTTTCAGAAGATCTGATTGATGGGTTTGCTGTGTGGAGATTTGCGAAAAAGCGAGACCATGATGTTGACGCTTTATGACTATAGACATTGTTCAATTCCAAGATTTCCGTCTGGCAACAGCTTTCTCCAGTTTCTGTCCGGCTTCTACCATGTAATGTGTATGTCTTCACCATCAACAAAGTGAAGCTGTAGGTTATTACTTGAATTAACTTTTGGACGGCTACTGAGGCTCTTCCCCCATCACTCCACCAGCTCATTCACATGTTTCCCAAAGAAATCCATGATTAACGGCGTCGCGTCCAAGTACGTCCCATCCGGATTATCCCCATTCGGGCCCGTGCTCGGCCAATCGTGGCCCAACCCAGCAATCGCGTAATGCTGCGTCGCATTCCCCTCACTACACGTCCACGTGTAGTGCTTCACGTTCCCATCGTACAGCTCCTCGACCACCGGCTCCGCATCCTCGGCACACCCGCTCCTCTCGGCCCACCGCGCCGCCCACTCCAAGATTGGCGGCAAGTCCACACCGTTGTGCTCGCCGCCGCCGTACGCAATGGTGCCGTCGTCCAAGCCATGAAACTCAAGCATGGGAGTGACGGCATGCGCCGGGTGGCAGTCGCTCCCGTCGGCGGCGTTGCCGGTGTAGAAGGCGCCGCTGACGGGGGCGAAGGCGGCGAAGCGGGCGGACACGGACGGCGAGCACGCCAGGACGTTGCAGAAGCCGCCGCCTAGCGACTTGCCGGCGGCGTAGACGCGGCGCGCGTCGACGCAGTACGTCGCGCCCAGGTGGTCCAGCAGGTCGCCCACGAACGCCTTGTCCGACACCGACGCGTCCGCGTACGGCGCCCCCTGCCACGCGTTGCCCACGCCCTGCGGGTACACGGCGATGCCGGCGGGGTTCCAGACCGCGTCGTCGAAGCCGCTGAGCGACTGCTGGTAGCTGGCGTTCTTGCCGTTGCCGTGGAAGGAGAGGATCAGCGGCGCCGCGGTGTCGGCGTCGTAGGCGGCCGGCAGGTGGATGATGTAGTCGCGCGTGCGGCCGCCGCTCTGGATGCTGTGGCTGTGGGAGGTGCCTGGCGACAGCGGCGGCGCTTTGCCGCAGCCGTCGCTGGCCGCGGCGGAGGCGGAGAGGGCGAGGGAGAGGAGCGCGACGGCGCCGCTGAGGGTGGGCGGTGCTGGGATCATCTTGTCTTGAGTTCACTGGATCACTAAGATGCCACTAGGTGAGGAAAGAGCTTGCCTGCCGCGAGTTGTTCATTTATATGTGGAAAAGACGACCAATCCTTCCGCGTGTAAGCTGAGTGTAGACTTCCTGTTCAGGCAACCCCTTGCTCTGGCTAAACGCTTACAGATGTTTGCAATGTCGATCCAACAAGCGCTGAGCGTGGATGTTTTGCTAAAAACGGTCCGCGCCCTCGGACAACTGTGGATTGATTAAGGTTGTGCGTCGGGATACCCGATGTGGTAAGCGCATGTCAGCACGGCGCCAGCCAGTACGAGCGGAAGCCTGCACAAGGAGATACAAGCTTACGGCAGGATCTGAACGGCGGCGAACCAGATCCATCGGGTGGCCAAGGACGTGTTGGTGGGTTTCTCCACTTTCTGGGCCGTCGCGATGGTCTATGGGTCGGCCGAAAGAGTACTATGCGAGCAACATCGGCAATCTCAGCGCATTCGATTCACAGAAATAATCCGAGGTAATCAGGTGGTAAACCAGAGCCGTAAGTATCTTTCATAATCCAGAAATTTTTGTGTGGAAAATAAAGCCAGGAATGAAGAAGATTGTCGCATCACTTTTTTGGCTGCCCCTGCTGAGAACTACAGTGGTTGGTCGATCGACTGTATGTCCCATCCTGTGTCTGCGCGTATCGATTCTCGGAGAGAGTATACACTTGCATGTGTGGGTTCCGAGAAGATCTTAAGGGCTGGAGTGGGAGAGGGGTTCGATACGTGTCGGACGGTCGTTCCGACATCCGACCCCCGCCTGAGGAACCACCGGAACGACGCCCCGACCGCTCTACAAACGGGAAGATAAGGGAATAAAACATTATTGTGTTGGTTCGCAGATATCCTATTTCACGCCAACTCTGTGTTTGACCCTATGACGCAATGCAGAGGCACATGATCAAGCGCTCAGGTGTCGCTGGCTTCAACAGCAGCCTCAACGTCAGTCGGAGGAGGCTTTTGACTTTGTGGCATCCACCTAAATTCGAGAATGAGGCTCCTGTAAGCAATAGACCCGAGTCGAGGGCCATGCAGCTGATTTTCCACCCCAGAAAGATTATGCGAAGAGCTCTCCCGAGAGGGCGAAGCTTACCCAAGCCATCCAAGAGCTGAAATCGCAGATGCCAGTCACCGTTCCTCTGCTCATCAATGGAGCACAGGTATGTCACTGAGTAAATACTTCTGAGAGACTCACTAACGTGTTACGCAGGTAAATACCGAAAAGACGTTGAAGCAAGCGAACCCATCCAAACACAGTGAGACAGTCGCCGAGTACGCGTCTGCATCGCCTGCCAACGTCAATGCCAGCATCGATGCCGCATTGAAGGCCAAGCCGGAATGGGAAGCCATGCCATTCGAAGACCGAGCAGCAATCTTCCTTCGGGCTTGCGAGCTCATCACCGGGAAGTACCGACCCGCGATCGTCGCGGCAACCATGCTTGGCCAAGGCAAGAACATCTGGCAGGCCGAAATTGACGCTGCAGCTGAGACAGCTGATTTCTTCCGTTACTACATCCAGGAATGCTGGAACCTATTCTCCCAGCAGCCCAAGGTTCATCTTTCGGGGACCTGGAACAAACTCGAGTACCGGCCGCTGGAGGGCTTTGTGTATGCCATTGCTCCGTTCAATTTCACCGCCCTGGGAGCCACGCTCATCGGACCGGCAGCGCTGCTGGGCAACGTGGTCATTTGGAAGCCGTCGGACTATGCTCTGCATGCCAGTTACGTTCTATATCAGATCCTCCTCGAGGCAGGGCTACCCAAAGACGTCATCCAGTTCGTTCCTGGCGATGCGGAAGCAATCACCAACACAATCCTTGCGCGCGCTGAATTCGCAGGCGTATCCTTTATCGGCTCCACGGCGGTCTTCAAAGGCCTGCAGGCCAAGATCGGCAAAGCGATCGGCGAGGGTACCTTCAAGTCGTACCCCCGCGTAGTGGGCGAGACAGGCGGCAAGAACTGGAGCATCATACACCCATCCGCCGACATCAAGAACGCCGCGTTCAATGTCATCCGCGCCGCCTTTGAGTACCAAGGGCAGAAGTGCTCCGCGCTTTCTCGCGTTTATGTTGCGGAATCCGCGTGGCCGGAGTTCAAGCAGCACCTCCAAGAGCAGATCCCCCAACTCAAAGTCGGTGCCCCCGAAGACTACAGCAACTTCATCAATCCCGTCATCCACGAGCGCTCTTTCGATAAGCTGAACAAGGTGATCGAGGATGCCAAGTCCGACTCCGAGCTAGAGCTCATCGTGGGCGGCCAGGCGTCCAAGAAGGAGGGCTACTACGTCCATCCCACCGTCTACCAGACCACCAACCCACGCCACGACATCATGTCACGTGAGCTCTTCGGTCCCATCCTCGGCGTCTACGTCTTTCCCGATAACCAATGGGAAGAGACGCTGAAGTTGCTGGACACGACCTCGACCTACTCGCTGACCGGCAGCATCTACGCCCGGGACCAAGCTGCGTCTCGTCAGGCTCAGACGGCGCTGAAGCACGCCGCGGGAATGCTGTACTTGAACACCAAGTGCACCGGCTCGACGGTGGCGCAGCAGCCGTTTGGAGGAAGCAGGGACAGCGGGACGAACGACAAGACCGGCACCATGGCGCACCTGCAGCGGTTCACCAGCGTTCGCACTATCAAGGAGGATTTTGTGCCGTTGGAGACGATCCAGTACCCTTCCAACGAAGTTTGAGACGGGCCTGTTTACTTCCAGTGTCATGATGGATACGTTGCCGTATTTGAGCGCTTGATTCATTTAGTTACCATTAGCTATCATGCACGCGGCCAAGATAAAATAAGTGATGGATTATGAAGTACTCTGTTCAGTCAGCGGTTGCGGTCGGCACCAAGTCATCATTCTGTAGCAGCTGCCAGCAAGTATCTTCCGAGTGCTCTTGATATTTTTCATGATATAATGTGCAGCGTAACTTTTATAACTTGCTGCATGGACGTCCACTTGGCCAGAGGACTTTAACCACAGTGGTACTTGCTGAATGACAAGAGGAAAAAGCAAAGAAGATACCGAGAGCCGCAGTCACCTATCAGGAGGCCCGGAGGTGACCACTTGTGCTTCCGCCTCTACTCGCCGTACCCACCGCGAAGAGTGGGGTAGCCGTCGGGAAGACCAACGGAGTCAATCCCCGACAGGATCACAACTAGTCCCCATGACCATCTGCAGTCGGAACCGCCGGCCGACGCCTCCGAAAGTGCGGAGTCAATGAGGTAGTTGAAGCTATCATTGCATAGCACTTGCGCTCATCAGAACGTCAAGAAGTAAATTATCCCGAAGAAAGGGTCGGACCGCGTTGCGACTTGCCAGGCGTGCCCAGAGTATTATCCGTCAGCTGATCGTTATCGCTGGATTATCGCTGGTCAGATACCTTTATCTGGTTATCCAAGTGCGGAGTACGGCTGTGGTGATATCGTGTGGCTGGATCTTCTCACCCTTTAACATATATATTCCCATTGTCTCTTTCTGCAATTGAGTCAGTTTAAAAGGACAGTACATCTCTCCAAGAAAGATCACCACTATGTACCGCCAGACATTCAAGCGCTTGCCCCCCTCTTGCGGGTTTCGCCACCCTACTACATCTTTCGAAAGAAGATGCCAGAGCTCAATCAGTCAAGTAACAGGCGCCGAGAGGAGTAGCCCATCCTTCATGGTCGGCTCTACACCAAAGCCCTCTCGCCAGGCCCCACCGCTATCCAGACTACCTCTGGACATTCTTCTTCGAGGCGTTATCCTCACATCCATCATGTCCTCTCAAGTCCTTCTCAAGCCATGCCTAGCCATCATGGGCAAGATTGCGACATCAGACTCCTTCCTGCTTGACCCGGAACGGAACCCGGTGCTCAAAAGACTCTTGCGCATCACGTTGTACGACCACTTCTGCGCGGGGACGAACATGCAAGAGCTCGGGCGGACCGTGCGGCGCACGAAGGCGATGGGATTCCGGGGCGTGATCCTGGGCTACGGGAAGGAGATCGTGCTGGGAGACGACGCGCACTCCCAGAACGACGTGGCCAGGCAGGAGCAGAGGAAGCTGGAGGTCGTTGAGCAGTGGAAGCAGGGGACGCTGGAGACGCTGGGTATGATTGGGCCGGGCGACATCCTGGCCATCAAGTAGGTCTCTCGCTGCCTTGACGTTCTTCCACCGTGCCAGGGTTGATGACTGACGACTGGAGCAGATTCACAGGCGCTGGCCCCATCGCCGTGGACGCGCTCCGCGCGCGCCTCCCCATGCCTCCCCCCGTCGCCGCGGCCATGGACGAGATCTGCGCGGCGACCGCGCGCCAGGGCTCGCGCGTGTGGCTCGACGCGGAGCAGCAGGCGCTGCAGCGCTGCGCCGACGACTGGACCATCGAGCTGATGCGGAAGCACAACCGCGACGGGCGCATCCTTGTCTACAACACCATCCAGGCGTACCTGAAGCGGGCGCGGGAGAACGCGGAGCGCCACGTGCGGCTGGCCGCGGCGGAGGGCTGGGGGTTGGGAGTCAAGCTGGTGCGCGGCGCATACATCGAGCACGAGACGCGGGCTTTGATCCATGATACGAAGGAGGAGACGGACATGTCTTACAACGACATCGCTGCGAGCTTCATCGCGCAGCGGTTGCCGGTCAGCGGCGAGAAGCTGGAGAAGTATCCGAAGTCGGCACTGTTCCTGGCCACGCACAACGTCGACAGCGTGAGGGCCGCGTTGAAGCTGTATCGTGAGCAGGTGGAGGCGGGCAAGCCCACGCCGCTGTTGGATTGCGGGCAGCTGCAGGGCATGGCGGACGAGGTCAGCTGTGAGCTGTTGCAGCAGAACGAAGAGTACGCGGCACGGTCCTCGCCAGAGCTGCAGAGGACGATTCCGACGGTGTTTAAATGCCTCGCTTGGGGTAGCGTTTCCGAGTGCACACACTTCCTCTACCGGAGGGCCATTGAGAACAGGGGTGCCGTTACGCGGACACGACATATGGCGATGGCGCTGAGGAAGGAGTTATGGCGTCGTCTATTTTCGCGGGTTTGATGGAAAGCCCATGATCCGCGTGTCTCTGAGGACAATGAGATGCACGTGGGTCAGCAGATTGATATACATGATAGGTAGCTAGCCAAGTTACGCCTCTGACGATTGTTCAAGTTGTGAGCGCCAAAAAACTCCTGACTTGTAGTGACCATAAGAAATGTGACAGATAGTTCTCTTAAATTCAACGATGAAATCCCCACCGAACTCTACATTATGGTAGGTTATTGGGCAGAGAGTGGATCAAGCTGACCTGCTAAATCCATGAGCTCCTGCTCCGACAGCCCGATGGTTGTGCCGGAGAGAAACAAGCCCCAAGAAGGGTCATCGACCAGAGGATCAATTGCGTCATCGGTAACTGGGGGAACAGAATCGAGCCTTGGTCGACCCGGTGGGACGTTTGAGGCTCGAGTAGCGGCCGGGGACATGGCCTGGACCATCCGCTCCAGCTGCGTAAGCTCGTGTTTGCGGAGTGGTGCCGCAACACTGCCGTTGGAGATCATCTGGTCGAGGATTGCGTGTACATTGCTTGACCACGAGTCATCCCGGATCAGCCCTGGCACGACAGTGTGGATGATGTGAAGCAAGAACCCAGAGGCAAAAGCGTCTTCCACTTGGAAAGGCAGAAATGAATCTGCCAAGGAATCAAAATCTCACAATCCGAACAAGGCTGGGATTCATACCTAAGAGTCCATCATCTCCGAGGGCGCGAAGCGTTCGAAGAACGGTCAAAGCCGACTCGACGCAGGATTGCAGCAGGGAAGATACTGGATCAGATAATGACAGAGTAGCCGAGCCCTCCTGCTTCATCTGCATCTGCAACGCACACATGACCAATGGTCGAGTGGTCAGGACCACACACTGACCTCGTTAGTCAATTACCCGAAACCAATTGGGAGCCCACGTACATAATGATACTGCAAGATGAGCCGGGTTGCCGTCCTCGATTGCTTTCTGATCGAGTCTTGAAACCGAGTATTGAGAATATCTGTTAATTCCCCAGATAGCTCTGCAAGTGTGCGCAGGAGCGACTGCGTGTTTTTTATTAGAGAATTATTCACATCTTTGCCGACTCCATAAACAGCTACGGGTGCCAGATTAACAAGTTGGATTAATCCTGTTTCACTTTGGGTAGACTTACTGGTCAGAATCTGAGCAGTCAGGCAAGATAAGCGAATATCCAATGTCAAGCAGAATGCTTCAAAGGTATCGCTCCTTTCGGCCGGATATTTGGTAGTGATGTCTTCATCCCGTATTGAGCTTGGTGCTCCGATGAGTGCAGAGAAGTTACGGTCAAGGATGTAGACGATCCAAAAGATGGTATTGGCTCGTTGTGAAAGAGATTTGCCAACAACATCCTCTGACATATGCCGGTGTATCCCCTCTATGATACACAGTCGAAGAGCGCCACCAATCTATCTTCCCATTAGCTCCTGCAGATAGCTGTGGCGTGAAAGGATTTCTCACATGTTGAAATGCTGCAACTCTCATGTCAATGGACTGCAAGTAGAGAGCACCCAGACACAGTGTCTCTATGGCCATGAATGGTGCGTCGTGCATTCCCGAGAGATCTGGCATCAGCGCCATCGCTCTGGAAGCATACTGAGCACCAGGAGGGGACGGATGAGACGAGGCCCGGTCAACAAAAGCCTTGCCAAATGCCAGAACGAGCAAGAACTGCGCAAGCCAGAATAAGGATTCACCGTCTGTGACCTCTGGATTTGCATAGAACTGGTAGAGTCGATGAAGAAACGCTTCCTCGTCGATGATGCGTGCTACTACTCCCAAGTGATATTTGACTGCAGTAAAGAGGTATAGGGAATGATCCAGGGGTGGAAGGTCACTGAGATCCGGTTTTTCCTTTGCACCCAGGTGTTTCCATTCCAACCTGAAGGCGGAACCATCACTGTTCCACGAATCGGGGGACGCACCGACGTCTGGCTCGCATTGGCCAACTAAAGCGAGTACTCGACGACAGAATGTCCAAGACGAGGAGGGTCCCATGTATACTAAATGCCGTGAGAAGACGTCATCCCTCATATCACATGAGGAAACCTACAGTGTCTGCCTCTTGGCCCAATGCGAAACGTGTAGTCTCTGTCTACAAGTGGATTCTGACTGAATCCTGATGCTGGCAACTGTGGCTGTTTGTATCGGCGCCCCAGCTCAAATAGATCAGCGTTTCCTGCAATCAAGCAATCAGCTTGTACGGTAATATTCGTCGGCACGTATTCGATTACCATCAAGATCGGGTTCCAATGGAGGAAAATTATGCGAGAGCATTGGCTCATCCCCAGGGATATCGGACCTTGGAGCAGGGCTGAAAGGCGTCTGGGGTTGGGGCAACCGTTGGTCTTGGCGTTGATCAGCCTCGTATCTTCGCTCCAAGAAGCGGAGGTAACTAATAGTGATGGTAATTTCAGTCATCCGGGATATCCACACAAGAGTGCCAAAATTACCTCTCAGGCACTGAAACTCGGAGATCTTCTGCAGAAAAGTGGCACCGTTCGTCGCTGCGAGCACAGCGCGTACAAGGCTTTATTCCCGAGCATTTGACCTTCATCGTTCGGCATCGCTCACACCTGCGCAGTCGGTCCTGAGAACATGATACTATCTCAGACAACCTGTCATTTACTCACGCTCTGGAGACCTTTTTCGACACATGTCCTTCCCGATCTTTTCTATGACGCGGCATGGTGGCATATAGATGTGGCTCACGCTCAGGTCGGGGCAAAGGGCTCAAGAAAGGTATATCGGCTTCTTCACCAGCGCGGGGTAAGCGTCGTTAGCTTATCTAGACACGTGACTACCCTTATCTCCGCACTCCCAAGAGATACGCCTTTCCTGCACCCTTGCGTGAATTGAACGCAGCCTAATTCGGTTACAAGTTCCTCAAGCTTCTAATTTGCCTCGCAAAGCCATTATTACTTATTATACGCCATCAAGTTGACTACACGCCCGTTCTCGATACATGTCAGCATGTATGATGTAAACATTGAAGTCATTTGGCAATGCTGGCTCCCCAACAAGAGATTCATGAACACCAGTCTCTACTCTGTATGGTCAGCTTTCAGCCTTGGACCGAAATCTAAATCCCACTTATGTTATCGGGATGTGCGTCCTGGGCCGGACTGCCAAGAAACGATCGACGGATTCCCCGGAATGGTCCCCCGATCGCCGGAATGTACTTCCGGTGCCGATTTTTGACTGGGCTACGTGTACTAAAGCCGACCCGGCATGCCCGAGGTACACGAAAATTCTGGAGTGGTCACCGGATGTTTCGTTTGGTTACTGCAAAGAGTTCATGCAGATCTTTCCCAACCACCACCTTCGTTCCCAAACTTGCTTCATATTTTGAAAGCCTTGACTGAAAACCATGGCTGAGTCGAATTTGACAGTCGCATTCGTTGGATGCGGTGAGTCTCATCCATGCATGTGTGTCTATAATGAGCTGGTGGGGTTGACTGACCGGCCATTTCAAGGAAACATGGGAGGTGCCATCCTGGATGGTCTGCTTGAATCGATTTTCCCAGAGGAAGCACCAGACTCACTACCACCTCCGAGGGTATCCAAATTCATCGCGTGCACCAAAAGCGAGGGTTCGGCTCGGAAGCTCGAGAAGATATACAGTGGTCGACACGCCTCTCGGGTCACTGTCCTTCATTCTCAGATTGTCAAGGCTATCAATGAGGCCGACGTGGTGGTGCTGGGATTCAAGCCGTACATGGCAAAGGATGTGCTTGGGGCCTCGGACGTCCAGAAAGCGCTGGAAGGAAAGCTGGTGATTAGTTTGTTGGCTGGCCTGAGCGTTGGCGACGTCCGCACACTCATCTTACCCTCCGAAGCGATTATTACCAAAGCCGCACCCAATGTCGCCGCAAAATACCGCCAATCCATGACAATACTGGAACTGCCTGATTCGGATCCAATACCGCCAAGGGAAGCTGACCTGACGGAATGGATATTCAACCAGGTCGGGACCGTAAAGTGGCTTCCATCAAATCTGGTCAATGCTGGGGGTATGCTGATGACGTGTTGCCTGGCGGCCCTATCGGTACCCATCGAGGGTCTGTTGGACGGGTCCGTAGCTGAGGGTATCCGACGACCCGACGGCATGGAGATAGCTGTGCAAAGCATTTTCGGGCTGGCTACCATGTTGGCGAATGGGACGCATCCGGCTGTTATGCGGGAGAGCATCTCATCGCCTCGTGGGTGCACAATTCAGTCACTATTGACGGTCGAAAAGGCGAGCACGAGGGCGGTTTTTGCACAGGCACTGATCGATGGGACACGCCACTTACAGCCTTCAAAAAGCACTGATGAACAAAAATAAGCAAATCTACTTGTATGCAGCCTTGAGATCTGCTCTACCTCACCATAGACCTCAGTCCGTAACAAATCCTCCTAGCACACTTTATCTCCCTTGGGTCTTGGTACCTCAATAAGATATAAGACAAGGACGGCGCTAAAACTCTCTCGCGACGCACTTCTCTGAGTATCCTTGATAAACAATGAATCATATCCTAGTACGGACCGCATGAAGTCACTTATTTACGGCAACGATGCCCAGAATTGTGCTGCGCTGCGTGGCCTTGACAGTGTTGAGCCTTTGAGGATGGTAGCCAATCAGAACCCCCGCACGCCGCAACGACCCGGCGATGCAGTACGACTGTAGCTGGTGGCGCGGAATGAATGCTTCTCAGAGAATTTCAGTCCGTTATGGCGTACTCTTGCAATGCTTTGAAATACGAGCCATAATTCTCAGTGTTGCAGCAGGCGTACGATGGTGGTGGTATTCGGGACGGACGAAATTAGGAGGACTCATTGAACTGGCCGGTGACATCCCTGAGGAAGGGGATTGGTGTGAAGCTGGAAGCTTGCTTATCAGAGAAGGCCGAATTGACAGCCGCGTGAACCCTATCCACTGGTGCTCCTCGTCCCCAGTAGCCATTGTTAGAGTGAGAGCTATGTAGGAACGTGAGCGACGACGACGGTTTGGTATACGGTGGCGAAGGTGGTGGGGGGTAAGGGTGGGATGTACTATAAGGATTGCGGGGAAGCTGGTCCAGCTCCGGTCGTGGATGGGAATAGGAGAAAAGATGTGGGGTATGCACCTTGGGCTAAGGATGATCATGAGGCGGAAGTGAAGCTTTGGGAGCTAGGTGAGAAGATGGTGAGCTTGCGGTGAAGGTTGCACTCAAATACCAGGGGAGAGGCGCAAACAAGCAAAGCGGTTATGATTGAATCTGCTTTCCCCTATCCGATGTCCTGATCGTACCCGAGAACCTTACAGCCGCTCAATCGTCCAGCAAAATCAACACGGTCTCATACCCTTCGAAGTGTGATCCTATCCACATGTCTATCAGAAGCTCGAGAAAGTGAAAGGAGAGAATGTGATGTAACTTAGCGACAGGATGTGCTTAAATACCAGAATCTTCACCTTGTACAATATCCGACCCTGAATCCCACGTATCCCAAGCGCTGCAAGTATTCTCCAGCGTGTCATAATCGATGAGTGCCTTGATCTCGTCATACCGTTCAATGAACTGTATGGCGAAGCCTTCGACAGCGTGCCAACCAATATGACAATGCATGAGCCAGGCGCCTGGATTGTCCGTCTGGAACGCCACAACGAGCCATCCGGAGAGGGGCAGCGTGGCCGTATCTCTACGCGGCGGATTGGTCAAGGTGAGCTCGTCAGTGCTGTTGTACGAGCCCGTCCCAGAGCCCAAGACGAGGAAGTCGTGACCGTGCAGGTGGATTGGATGCGGGACAGCATTCTCAGCCTCGATGACTACGTACACCCACACGTCGGCGTCCGGCACCTGCACCACGCCCGAGGAGTTGGAGAAGGTGGTGTTGCCGTTGTAGATCTGGAGCAGCGTTGGGTCCTCCCAAGAAATCTGCATCGACGTGCTGTTCATCGTCCAACGCAAGAAACCTGCGCTGTCGGTGGTGATGTCGACCGGCTCTGTGGTGTTGTAGTACAGTGTTCCAGCATCCTTGGATACGATTGGGACGAGATTGCTTGCATCCTCATCAACGCAAGCGTCGGTGAAGCTGTACGCTGTGGTGTTAGGCGTGCTGATAGTCGTGTTGGTGCCGTAGTGGAGGATTCCTTTGATGTTGTCGGTACTGTCGTTCTCTGAGCATGCCAGCTGTGGAATGGCTCGAATCCAGAAGTCCGAAGCAATGGCATCCTGGTTGGCGGTGACTATTACGTCATATCGTTGGGCTGTGAAGTCAGCAAACCTTGCTCCGACGACAGTGAAAAGGGGCCATACCTATAGCAATATTCAAGACGTCTGTCTCGTACGGCGTGATGGGAACCAGATCCGTCGAGATGACAGTAAGGGTATGGTTATCAATCATGAACTTGAAATGAGTGTCGATGGCCATGTTGATCAGGCGAAGGCGGTACGATGTTCCAGAGGCCACCGTCATGTTGAAACGGTAGCCCGTCTGGTTAGCCGCTCCGTCTTCGCCAAAGACATTGGTGCCGTTGATCAGGCCATTGCTCTGCGTTGGTGGGCCAGTTGTCCTGTCCGAAATGTCTCCTTGATCGGCGGTGAAATGGCTCCAGTCGGTGATAGAGAGAGCGCCCGCATCTACGTCGTAGTTGGCGGATGCTGGGCCGTTGATTATTATCGGGCCGGCAATGCCCTCCCATGCCTGGAGAGCCCAGTGAGAGTGGTACCAGGATGTGCCGTACTGGATAGCTTTCCATTCGTACGTGTAGCTGCTGCCGGGGGCAATGGGACATTGAGTAATGGATGAGACACCGTCGTTCTGGTTTGTGTAGTTCTGGCGGATGCCGTGGAAATGGATTGTTGTGCCATTCGGCCAGTCGCTTCCCAGACTGTTGGTGACGTGGACTCTGACCGTGTCACCCCAGTCGGCGATGATAGGCGGACCGGGAAAACTTCCATTGATTGCTTGAGCGACTCGTTCAACTCCATCCGGAGCAATCGTGACTCCTGTGATGTCGAAGTAGTACTCTCGAGTAACTCCGGTATCAACCACGGTGGTGGTATAGTCCGTGGTAACGTCGTAATCACACCATTGGGTGCGTGTGGATGCCGTGTTGCCGGTGCAGCTGGCACGCTTCTCAAGTGTCCGTGAAGGCCCATCCTTCAAGTCTACCTCCCATGGGAAGTCGTCATGTGGCAGAGCCGCAGCAAAGAGGGCAAGTACCGCAGTGCTTAGAATGTTTCCGAGCTTCATGATGCACAAGTAATGGGGTTGAGAAACGAATCACGATTAAAGTGTTCAGAGAGACGAAAAGAATGGAATGAGTGAAGTACAGAATGAAAAGGTCGACGGTGACCTGGTGGATTAAATAAGTTCGTTAGGGACGACCATATTCAACTGCAAGCGGATTTTCTCGGATTCGTAACCGCGTCTAGGACAACAATCATCTGGAAGCCATGTTTGAACTGCGCACATGGATCCGACTCCCACGGCATTCCGTCCACGAAACGAAGCCACGCGTGCGCACACAGCCGCGGAAAGGTAGCCCAAGGAGAGGACGCATTAAGCGAAGAGGCTTGTATTGATGCGGAGGCGAATAAGCCACCTCGGCGCTGCAGGGGCAGAAAGCTTGTATCAAACAATCACAAGGACTTGGAGTTGGGGTCCATTTGGTGATTTACGCTGATGTTCGGGAGACGGCTTAAAGCCGAGCGCTAAGTCGTGGCTAAGCTTCAGCCCCCCTCCCCTCCCGCCTCCGCACCTCTCCTAATCCCCGCGATGCTAAGCCAAAATGGAAATGAAGTGTTGCGCGTACTCGCCAGATGACCCACCAGGCGTTATAGGCCGGGTGTTCCGTTCAATGCAAGGCTAAAAATGGCAGTGTTTATTGAACGCGCGTTAGCCCAGGCCAATCAAGCTTTCAGCCACCGCTCGCGTGGACGTCCCATATTGTTCATGCTGCTGTGAAACACTTTCAGCTGTTTATCTCCCAGGGCGCGCGCATTTTAGCCTGTACTTGGGTTGAGTACGTATGTGTCAACGTAACCAGCTGTCGTTCCGACAGAATCCGGCTTGATAAAACCTCTCTCTGCCTCCTTCAGCCAGCCGTTCATCATCTACTTCTCATTCAACTCGATCCACTCTTTTGCATCGTTCTCTGATTCCTACATCATTCATCCCCAAATACAGAAAACGACAATGAGACTCCTTCTCTGCAATGCGCTCCTCGCTGCGACGGCTTCGGCTTGGTTCCTTCCCGCCGCCGTTCATGAGAAGCGGGCTTCTTCCAGCATTTTGTATGCGTACGCAGGCTCTACCGAGCAAAATGCTATCGGTGGCATTCCAGTCATCTATGCGCCTGACGGTATCTTTCGCATCCATTGATTTCTATAAATCTGTTTCTTATAAATCTACGGCCAGGTCTCGCATACATTGGGCAGAGCAACCCTCCGGGCATGTCCTCGAGGGTCAACGTCACTTGTGAGTTTCTCATTATCGCATGCACCCGTTATTGCCACCGTTCCCTCTTGCTGACCATATTAATTTACAGTCAGCCTGACCGACGGGGAGATGGTGGCAACCAACGTGAACAACACCAAGATGTACATCCAGCCAAATGCCACGGGCCTCAACGACATGGGGTTTACATCCTCAGCGAACTCATCCCAGACAACGACTGGCTTCTTGTTCTATGGGAAAACTCTGTTCTGGAAGTCGGATTCCGGGTCCTTGAAGACGCAATTTTACGCCGTCCCGACCACAATTGACAACGTATACAGCCTAACCTGGGGCGAGGATGGCGGAAGTATTAGCGGTGTCGTCCCAGTCTCACTCAGGCTAACGGAACCATCATCCGGACATATGACGCTTAAGTAGCTCATGTTGAAAGTACGGAACATTTTCTAAACTCATCTATGCACCATTTACAACCATGAGTGCCGACGATCCATATGGTATCACACTCATAATGTGTATATGGAGAACTGAAAATGAGACTTTCGTAGGCACTATATACATTTGAGATTTTGATTTCTCTTTTGAAGATCTATTCACTTGTACGTAAGGTGCATAAAGGTTTTCACCATCGTGGCCATTGAGTCGCCGGGCTAGTGTGTCGTGCGGGAGCCTGGTGTCTAGCATTCTCAAAAACCCAGCAATGTCACCATCGTCGTCCATATAGAGAATCAAAGCTCAGTTTCCTGTATTATCTACATTTGCGTTAAATATGGTAAAAAATAATTGTGAAGTGTCCCGAGGATGTTGAGAGAGACGCGGTACGAGGAAAGCCAAGCACCGTTATTTCCTTTTCCTATTCGGCATGTAATCACGAGCATATCGTCGCGCAGTCGGGTAACCTGGACAAGCGCTTTACTGTGCTAGTTCTCAGAGTTCCTATGGTAGTTCAACAATTGCGAGAGGCCCAACCAGACATGCATCTTCCCCTCGAAGCACCGGGAAGTGAAAATATCGTTCTGTCCCACGGCAAAGATATCCGGACACAAGATGAAGCTTTAGATTGTGAAGACTTCTCGCCCCTATAATCAGATCGCACACTTCCTAAGCGTCAGTTTCATAACCAAGACCACAAAAGAAGGTCCGCCCCCAGTAGAGGACTGGTTCGGTCAAGTTCTCTCCCCGGATTCTTTAGAATGTAGGAGTTGAATATCGCACAAAGTGGTCGTATTCCTTTTTAAGTCATCAACACTTCAAGTTAAGCTACTAGTGAGAAGAGTAAGGTAACGGAATTAGATTACCGCTACTCAGATCTGCATACACAACCACGGAATCCCCATTACGTACCGTCGACGATACGTCCCATAACAGGATGATATTCACACCTCAACGGCGCCGAAACCACTGCGTCAATCACTCCATATGGCGAGTGCCATTGATCACGTCAGACGCAGGGTTGTTCGGTGCGCCCTGCTAGTTCCGCTGTTAGCGCGCATAAACACCAGCCTTCCACTTCCCCTTTCCCTCGTCACTACCTCAGTGACCGCCTCCGCTGCCGCATTTCCGAAGCCGCCACCCTCAAAGGTTCGTGCACCAGCAGAGAGATCTCAACAGCATTGATTCGTGCTCCAAACCACCTTCCGCCGCCGGCGCTCCTGCTTCGGCGTCGGAAAGTACGTAACAGCCGGGCCAGCTCCTGACGCCCCGACACCCCTGGAAGACGACCCTATTCTAGACTTCGCCTTCCGCTGGCAACGACGACCGCGTTGGCGCACGCAACCGTCGCGCGCTCAGCTGTCCGCGAGCTGGCGGCGGCTTCCCCGTGCGGGGTAGTCTGCATCCGGAGCCGCTAATCGCGCGGGCAGAACCGCCAGCTGGAGGCGCCATTTGTCAAAAGGCGTGGGAGCGAGCGCGCGCGGGCGCGCGGAAGACGTTCAAGACCCGCGACGCGCCTGGCTTGTCCCAGAATCGGAGAATTTGCGCGACGCTGGAAGAAACGCGATGATGATCCCTGACGACGTGCTCGGCGGTCGGTCTACGGAGCGCGGCGTGCTGGGAAGCCATTGCCCATCAGCAGACCTGCGTTTTCGGCCGCCCTGGTGTTTTCGTTTGTCTTCGCTGCAAGGGTTGGTCTGGCGCCTCACCGTGCCCTCGCTTTTTGGTACGTAATGGCCCGTCAGAGCGTCGCTCGACCGTGATTCAGGCTTCCGAGGATCTGGGGTCGCGGGGCGGAGGAAGTCGGGGACGCGGTGGTCCTCTGGGGTTTCTCTGGGGTAATAGTATTCCATGGTGTGGAGTTTGGCCCCTGGTCAGGTGAGTGACTGGGCTGGCCCACCCCGGACCATGCATGCAATGTCACGTCCGGGGAAACAGAAACGGCCACTGCGGCGCGGGCCATTGCGTGTGCGTCAGCCGTGGGGCGCACGGTGGCTCTTCGGTGGAAGGAGAAACCGTTGCCGCTCTGCCCCTGAATCAGCGCTGCTGAGAAAGGAAGTTCTCGTGATTCGCTCCCGCCTATTGTCGAGTTGACATGCTGTGACGTGCACGTGTTGGAGAGGGAAAAATTTCATCGATCTCCGCTCCATATCTCTGGCGCTAAAGGCGGAAACTTGCTCAGATCACTGCAGTCCAGTCCGGCGTCGGTGAAGGGACTCCCTCCGGGCGCTCTCACAACATCTGGTGCAGCAAAGACGTACTTCGAAAAGTTCATTAAGTATACTATATTCTCATATTCATATGCGACGAGATCCGCTGCAACGCGCAAGCATCAAACGCCAACATGCTCTTCATTCATGCATCACACCATAACTTGCCATTTGTGGCTCCATCTACTTCGAGTTGTCGGCGCACGACCAGCTGGCGCCAGCCGAGTCGACGCTCATCTGGTAGCCGGAGGCGTACAGGCCGACGCCGCAGATGACCAGGGCGATGACGACGAGGGCCAGGTTGACCAACGACAGGCAGATCTTCTTCCAGCCCTGGAACCAGCGGCCGTAGTTGAGGTAGAACCACAGGATGCCGGGGATGCCGTAGCTGAACCACGAGGCGCACAGCGCGCTGACGAAGCCGAGCAGGTCGCTGAAGTTGGGGATCGACGCCGCGATGATCCACGAGATGGTCCACGTGAGCACGCCCAGCCCGATCCACGAGCCGGTGGCCACCACGCCGCGGCTGTGCAGGTACTTGGTGCCCGCGAACATGCGCAGGTAGACGTACTTGGCCGTGACGTGCGCGAAGATGACGCCGGCGATGATGATCTACGGTCAGGTCAGACGGGAGGCGCTGTGGGTGTTTGGGTGAGTTTGACGTACCGTGGGCATGGCGATTCCCCAGGCCACCTTGCGGACGATCTCGCCGTTGGCGCTGAGGGCCGGGCTGGGGACGTCCTCGCCGGCGAAGCGGTAGATGGTGAGAGCGGCAATGACGTAGAGGGTGATGTCGATGGACTGCAGGGTGATGAGAGCCTTGGGGAACTCTTCGGGGTGGCGGAACTCGCTGATGAAGCTCAGCCAGGCAACGTGGCCACCGTAGGCGAAGACGGCGTTCGAGATGCTGTTGAAGGCCGAGGGGAAGCTGGGCGAGTAGGTGCCCTTCATGGCGTCATACGGAGCCTTGGGGGAAACGCCCAGGGCAATGATGGTGAGCAGGACGGCCGACAGAATGCTCAGGAACGCTGCGGCAGATATGAGTAACTGGTCCAACCATGGATCACTGGAGAACACTCACAGATAATGGACAGGAACGACACGTTCTTCAGCGTCCGGGGAATGGTGAGGATGCTGAAGATAACCAGCCCAACCACGCCCCAAACAATGGTGCAGGCACCGTGCTCGGTCAGGACGTTCATGGCAATCATGAAGGTCAATAGATGGCTCGCGGCGGAGAAGATGCAGTAGATGACGTAGAACACGCCAAACACCTCGCGGCCAACCTTGCCAAGCAAAACCTCGCCCACGTCTCCCATGTTCGTGCACTGCGCGGGAAGTTCAGCAGCTGGCGCCTCGGGCGCGGAGAGCGGCACATACCTGGGGATACTTCATCCGGAACTGCCACAGGACGTAGCCGGAGTAGGTGGTGAAGATGCCCAGTCCGATGATGGCAATCAAGCCGCCAATCAGACCGACCTTTGCGATGACGGCGGGCAGGGACAGGATGCCCAGCGAGATGTTCTCGGCAATCATGACTGCGCGGGTATCAGTCGTCGTTCGATGCGCATAGGCGATGCATCACGCCGGCTTACCGATTGCTCCCTGCCACCACTTCATCGTCTTGTACTGCACGGCGGCGCCGACCTCGTCGCCAAAGGGATCGAACGGCTCCTGCGGCAGCTCCTTGCTCGGATAGCCCTCCTCATCCTGCTGGCTGGAGCTGCGCTTCTTGGGGGTGAAGCCATCGTCGCGGGGCGCGGCGGTCGCGGAATCCTGGCCCGTCATGGTGGTCCTGGGAGGTGTTCGAGTGAAACCCGGGACCAATGTGCGTCGAAGATCTTTGTAAAAGAAACGGGACAGGGTTGCGGCGTCGTCGCACCGTGGACGAGCTAGTCCTCCTAAACGGTCAAGCCGAGATCTGGCGGGAATTGGGGTCTCAGGAGCCACCGGGAGGCTTTTATACGTGGAGCAGATCTTACAATTGTGGGTGCTGCCCTCGATTCCATTACCACAGACAATCCTCAGGGTGGTTTAGTGCGGGCCCAAAGTAGGGCCGCGTATACGACCGCCGGCGCTGGAACCATCACCTGAGGCCAGCTGTTACGAAATTTTCACCCAGCGCCGTGTACCTGGCCGCGCGCTGCAGGACGCGTGAAGGCTAAAAGCGCGGCCGTCCTGCAGGCGCGGAGCTTGGTCGCGCTGCCCGCCTGCCGTCTGCTGGCCGGCTGGGCACCGCGGCGGCGGCGGCCACTATCTCCGAGTGAGGCTGACAGCCCTGCCGACGGAAGAGGCACACGGCATGACGACAGGTGGGGCTCTCGCGGCGCGTAGGTGGCCGCAAGCGGCGGCCGGGCGGCGTCCCGCGTCGTGTCGCGCCGGACTGCGGACTGCGCGGTGGCGCGCGCGGAAGGCTCAGGAAAGCGGCGGGCGATGGGCGTGGCCGTCCGCCTCCCGCGCTGCTGAAAAATTGCTGCTAGCGCGTTTGGGGCATCTCGTCTCGCGCCGGTTTGGGGTCGCGCGCGCGGGAGGCCTAACCGCACATGGCAACCATGCGGTAACGGCCCCGGCACGCCTCCCGTGCTCGGCCGATGACTGTGCCTGAAAGCCAACAGAAACCCGCCTGGCCCTCGTCCAGGCTGACCGTCTCCTGACACGGCCAGTATTAAACACTAACCCGCTGCCCGCCAGCCAATTGACGTCGCCGGCCCGCCGACCAGCTATCAGTGAGCCGATCCCGTTCGCCGCCACGCCTTCTGCCCGTCACGGCAATTGGTCACATTCGTCCCCCAGAGCGTGACACAGCCGTTCTTCTTGCATCATGCGTCTATTGTCCCCGTTGATATCACCTCCTCCGTCCTCGTCTCTCGCGAGATGTGGGCGTGCGCGAAAAATGGTCGGTCCCAACGAGCCTCGTGATCGACGCGGGGATGGGATTCGTGGGGCCAGGGCCAACAGGGAAACCTGTCGGGAAATTCAGGGCGTCTTCTTCGCCAGCTCCTTGGCCTCAGCCTCCAAAGTATCCAGGGCGAGCGATGAGAATCGTAGTCATGTAGCAACAGTTTCTCCAGTTGTTGAGGCCAAAAGGCTCCATGCGCCTCAACGTTCGCACAATCTGCTGCTGCACATCTCCTTCATGTTCTTTTGCCGATCAGCCACTACGTCGGTTGTAGACTGTAGTAGTGCTACGTAGCGCAGAACGAGACCCTGGATTTGATGTCCCCACGAACGATGACGCAACTTACGCGGCTTATTCTTTGCACACCCACATTTCAAGCCGATTACTACGGAGACACCATGCACACGACCATCCGCTTTTCCAAGGGCCAATGCTTGCATTGCTTTCAGTATTCCCCACTTGTACGAGCTGCACCATGGTCCAATCGCTGCATCAAACTTATCTCAAAACTAACAATATGTTATCAACTTCACGCCAAACAATCTCCTCGATTTCCTAAGGCTATTGATCTAGACTTAGCAGCGACAAAGCTGTACAAAGAGAAAACGAACAAAATTTGGCATAATGAAAGTGACTACTACACAATCTGTGATGGGAAGCTCAATTGTTATTAGCCTCGATAACGCAACTTACACGGCTGATCCTTCTTATGTTCCCATATCAAGCCAATGTATGCCTTGCTATTTCTCGATTGCTATCTATATTCTTGCGGAGATGCCATCGATATGAGCAGTCATATATCTAGCTTCGGGGAATGTTTTATTTCCTGCATGCGCTGGTGAAACATCGCACTTCCGTCTCAAATCATTCGGCACGCATGTATACTCTTTTTCTTCAACAATGAAGTATATGAATTCAATCCTCACAGTGCCCTATGTACGAGTGTATATATGTGCATCTCTAAACAGAAGCAGAAATCTTGTTGCAAAACGTGGTGAAAAGCCTGCAATAATCTCAAATGTACCCAAACCCCCCCATCAAGAAGCAGAGCTCAGTCAAAGCTCCTTCACTTGCAGATGACGTCGGAAGTGCTATCCTCAAAGGAGCAGATACCGTCGACAGACATGACCGCAAGCTACATCCATTTGCGTTAGCCGAATCCATCGCGTTGCCTCTCGAGAGCGTCCATATACTCACATTGATGTAACCACCATCACCGTGGCTAGAGAACCTGTTGTCTGGGCCCTCCATGAAGAAGCAGTCATAACTACGAAGCACCATCAGCAATCGCATTACAACTCACCCACAACCAAAAACAACTTACTCGGTATGCAGCGGGCCAGACTCGAACTTGACCGAAACCAGCTCGCGCAGCTGGTCCGGCTTGGAGACGTCATACGCCATGTTGTAGCAGACGGCGGCTTCGTTGTCGCTCTTGCGCTCCTGCCACATCTTGCGCGTCACCTCCTTGGTGAACTCCTCGCGGGCTTCGTCCCAGGTGGACGCGGCCTGGACGAGGTCGACCGCCTTCTCGATGGCGACTGTCGTCACGCTGGCGGCCGCGGTGGAGAGGATGGTGATCGTGATCGGGTCGAGACGCTTTTCGAGGTTGTTCTTGTGGGAGGTAGCGGGGTTGATGGGGGCGGCAGCGGCAAGGCCGGCGAGGATGGCGAAGACGGTGGTGAATTGCATGTTTGTAGTGTTGGGGTGGGGTTTCGGGGGCCGGTATTGGGAAAGAATGAGTGTGAAGATTGATGTTGAAGTAGAAGAGATGCTGATTGTGCTGATGAGGGAATATGAGATTCTTCCTTCACCTCTTATATACATTCCAGAGAGGCGAACTCCTTTGCTGTACTACTAATAGAATGTCGTCCTCTGTCACGGTACATTCGGTATTTCGATTGCCGTGATGACCGACGAAGCTTTGAGTTTGTTCACTGAAACGGTCGTTCGTATAACGTGGGTGAGAGCTGTACAGAAATGGACCGTGCCGCTCGTCTTGTTTTCCGGTAAAATGCGTAGGCACTTTAAAGTTTCAAGAATGGTCTTCACACCGTGCATGGACTTTGTACTGCCAAGTACCGAGGAAACGGATTCTACGTAGCGACGCGCGCCACAACGTCTGGAGTCGGGGGCTGATTTCGACCGAGTGTCTCCGAACTCCAACTCCCGGCGGAAGTGTTCTAGAACAGATTTCCAGTCCGAACTGGGCTCACACGTCTCTATGTCTTCTGTCGCTGGCTGAGCCGGAATACTGCTGAGCCTCAGCTGTGCACAGACGCCGAATTGCGAGCGGTCTCACACCATGTGCATTTTCCAAATGTCTGCTATTGGCGGATTGGGGCCGGTCTTTCATGCGGCTATATTTAAGCACGGCTGTGTACAAGCCGGCATTGTTGTTTCTTTTCTATTTATTTAGGTTTGGATCCCGCATGTCATCTTACAGTGATGCGACCGCAGCGCGTGAAGCTTACCGTTTCGGGAGATATCAGCTCGCTAAACGAGCGCCTTATTACCGCAACTGGCAACAGAAAACGTGGGATGCATGCTTAAGCACAATGTATGCAATCAACACAGTGTAACAAAAAAGCGGGTGTCTGTACAGATGGAACTCTATTAATACGAGTGCATTTGTGCAGCCTTGTCAGCCAAGACTACAGCGGTGCATCCGGCTTCGGGCTTAGGAAACGTGTGATATCTGCCGAGCAATGCACAGTAAAGGGGATTTTCAAGGGTATTTCCTTCTGAGGCATCATTTCTGCATCTTTGATTTTGGTGAGCCACTCTCAGTAGTTGTTCAAACACCGCCAACGAGATCCTCGTCGCATGCCAAGCCATCACAAGATGTTTTCTTGGCAGTGCCCAACAACAACTGCTGATCTTGAAGTGGTCTCACAAATCGAGTGGACATCGCCTTGCATTATCTTCGCTTTGCTGATGCTACAGAACCATCTATGTTGAAATGTAGACGCGGCCATGTTCCAGTCCTCAATAACATCTTTGTTGACAGCGTATTTCGTGATGTCGATTAGGCCGAGGCATTGCAATCCGCAGCAAGGGTTTGCTACACCACCCTGCCAGTCTCAAAGTATCTACAAGTTCTAGAAGGGCGACTCTGGAATACTGAGTCATGACGCATGCTCGGACTAAATGCCGAGAGTAGCCCTGCGGTGACCTACACAGCGGAGTTGAACATCAGCCGATCAGTATTTCCCTGACACTGAAGCGATCCATAAAATCATGGTTCATTTACCATGTGGCCTACGCATGTATGACAATAAAGACTAAAGATTCCGAAGTAGAACCTCAGGAAAATCTGCCTTCACAATGACTATATTCTTCCAGTATCAATGATAGAACTTCCATAATTTTACGGAATACTCCTTGTGTTTGGTGATGGGCTATCAATGGCTCGAATTACTGCTGTAAATGGGCGGGTGGACGACGTAGATGGTACCGGAGCCAGTCATTAGTCACGCCCTAAACCTCATATGAATTCCAATAGAACCTCATATTTCCATGCGCAAAGTTCTCAAGAAAAAGCATTTCATACTACGGCTATCTTGGAAGATTTCTGTTCCCAACAACCTCTTCCAGCGCGGCAAGCTCCTCTCCATAGACCATGCCGCAAACAAACTCCCCAATTCCGCCGAACCGCCACCCGACGGGGACTCTTAGCCCCGACAGATCGGCCGGGACGCCTGAGGAGTAGTCCAGGCCGCCGACGGATCCGCGACCGCCTCCAAACGCGCCAGAAAGGCGACGCCCAACCGCACTCATCCGCCCCGCCCTCGCCCACCGCGCCCTTTCCCCGGACACCCGTGTCCCGCACCCGCCCGCTACTTCATCCCCGCCTCCCACCGCACCTGGAAGCACGCCCGCAGCCACGCCCTCCTCCCTTTAAGCTCCCCGCCGCCGTCCTCGCCACCGAGTAAATATTCCCCTTCCCCGCCGCTACCAGCGTCGCTGGATGGCACGACTGCGGCAGTGGGATGCGCGGCGTTGTGTTTGTGGTTGTTGGGTTTTAATCAGTGTGAGCGGATAGACATGGATGGGGAGGGGGTGGAAAAGGTGGTCGAGGCGTTTGTGATTAATGATCCATACCATCCGCGGCTGGCGTGAGGGGATACTGTGGATTTGAGGCTGTGGGTGGACTTTGTGGGACGGTATTTAGATTGGCGGAAGAGATTTTAAAGTGTATGCCGGGGTTGGTGGAATTTCACAGGAAGGCTGAGCTGCAGAACGGCAAGACCGCAGGCCCCCTTGAGGGATACAGCTTCTCAGTCACGATATCGAACCAGCTTAGGAGCACTCAGATCCTACTATTTCTCCGAATCGTGGTGATTCTATATGTATCAGTGGACTGTTGAGTCGGCTATCCGAAGGGAGTTTTTCCTCGACAAGCCAAAAGTTCCGCAGCTTTTGAACAGAAACTCATCAGGAGTATCGGGTTTATCCAACTGAGTACAGCATGCACGACGAAGACTAGGATCATGCAGATGGGCCTTCAAGATCAATAGACGGTGTAAATGACTGGGTTGGATAACGGAGACAGTTGATATGATCCAAGGATTATGGATCGGGAGAATTTCGCCTACTCAACTGGGCCTAAGCTTTCCATACTGATATTGGCAGTAGTTTCCTCAAGCTCCAGAGGGGAACGACATTTATATTCAGGCAAACCATGATTCACCATGGCAAGATTTAGCAAAGGACATTACTGCATATTCTTTCTATCCACTTAAGGAATGGTATCAATGTAACAGAAAAGGAACCAAATCATGAGACCCGCCAAAGCAGCATCTCCGCCACAGAAAAACAAGTCATCTCAGAGCAGCACTTGCGCGCCCTCTCCCGGCAGCTCCAACGCGGCTGCAATCCGTGCTTGTCCGGGTACCAGCAAGCAATTCTATCTCGCGTTCTCGTCTACGATATCTTTCAAAGTCTAGATCTCAGATGAAACGACAGCTCTAAGCCAGGTGGGTGGCCTCCTTCTCGTCGCTCTGCGAGCCCCTCAGGCCGCTGGCGTCCGAGTCGTTCTCGTTGTCCGACACCATGCCGTACTCCTTGGCCTTCTGGTCGATCTCGGCCTCGGTCAGGTAGGGCAGCTCCTTGGCGGCGCGCACGTAGCTCATGTCCTCGCAGAAGCCCTTGGCGAAGATGATGTCGATCTCCTCGAGCGTGCGCTGCTTGGTCTCGGGGTAGAAGAAGTAGATGATGGGGAAGAAGCAGGCGTTGACGGCCGCGAAGAACAGGTACGTGCCCCACTTGATCTTCTCGAGCATGATGGGCGTGACCATGACGATCAGGAAGTTGAAGATCCAGTTGGTGAAGGTCGAGATGGCGTTCGCCTTGGCGCGTGTCTTCAGCGGGTTCACCTCCGCTGGGTAAAGCCAAGGTAGTGGCAGCCAGGTGGCGCCGAAGAAGGCGATGTACAGGAAGAGGCCGACGGCGGCGCCCTTGGCGGCGCTGGTGGTGCCGGGGATCAGGCACGCGAACACCAGCACCATCGAGAGGCACTGGCCGATGGTGCCGATCAGGAACAGCCTGCGGCGGCCGGTGCGCTCGATGATGAACCACGAGACGGTGGCGAAGATAGAGTAGACGATCATGTTGATGCCGCCCAGCAGCAGCGACATGTTGGCCGTCTCGCCGATGGACTCCTCGAACAGGATGGGGAAGTAGTAGATGACGGCGTTGCAGCCGCCGATCTGCTGGAACAGCTGCGCTGACGCGCCCAGCAGGCAGCGGCGGAGGTGCTGCGTCTTGCCGCCGGTCAGGAGGTCGCGGTAGCGCGTCTCGCCCGCGTGGCCGGAGGCGCGGATCGAGTCGATGATGACGGCGGCTTCCATGCGCGTCTCCTCGGCGTCGACGGTGTACCCGCGGAGAGCAGCAATGACCTTGACCGCGTCCTCGTGCCTGTCCTTGGTCAAGAGCCAGCGGGGGGACTCGGGAAGTCCGATCATGGCGAAGGCGACGATGAAGCCGAAGAGACACTGGAAGGCGATGGGGAAACGCCACGACAGATCCTGGCTGCCGTACGAGCACCCGTAGTCCGTCCAGTACGCAATCATGGTGCCAAAAGCAATGACACCACCCTCGATACAGATCAGAAGACCGCGGTTGGTTGACTTGGAGCATTCTGCTTGGTAGGTCTGCGTGTTGTTGTCAGCAACAGTGCATGGAGAAGACAGTTCCGCCGATGCGGGGGAGTAAGGGAGATGTGCTTGGCAGGACCGCTGTGAGCCTTACCGGAATGGTCGAAGTGTTGATGCCGTTGCCGACGCCGGTGATGGTGCGGCCGATGATGAATTGCGCCATGTGGTTGTGAGGCTTCACGGCGGCAACCTGGATAATCACGCCGACGATCATGATTACAGCGCCGGCGATGATGCCTCGCTTGCGGCCAAGCTTGTCTCCGATGACAAGCATTATGATGGCGCCAAAAAAGCATCCTGCATTGGCGCCGAGTCAGCATATCCGCCAAGGCGACAGGGCCCGGTCTTCAGCGAACGCTATGACGTACCGACTTCATAGATGGCAGTGACAAATCCCTGGTACGTCTTGTTGTCCTTTGTCTCCTCGAAGTAGTCGTTGAACGGGTCGGCGCCAATGATGCCGGACATGACTCCTTGGTCGTAGCCGAAAACTGCAGGCGAGGGTCAGCGTCGGGCGAATGGCCGAAAGAGAGACGTTGGGCGCTTACGCAGGAACCCCGTGGTAGCCACTATCGACACGACGGTGCTGAGCATCTTGCCGCGCATGCCCAGGAACCTCGGCTCCTTGACATTGATGGCACTCGTGAACTCTGGTGTTGTTGCGGCAACAGCATTGTGCTGCTGGCTTTCGTTCTTCTGGTCCGCCATGGCTGCCTTGGCGGGGCCTCGAGAACGAGGACTCTTGCAGAAAAAGGCTAGCAAAGGGCGCGGTCGGACTGCTCAGACGGAGTGATCCCGCAGCGTCTGCAAGTGGAGGGGAGAGACAAGAGTCGTGAGCGACAAGCAGAGACCCGAGAAGGCTGCGGCGGCGGCACGCTGCATACTTATACGCATCTCGTCACATGTGCCCTGGCAAGGCAAGCAGCTGGAGCGCGAATTTTTTGCAAAGAGATTGCCGAATGATGCAACATGGGCTCCCAGCTGGGTAGATGTGCATGGTGTTTGTGGGGGGTGTGGAGAGGGCCGAGAGACGGACAATATGCCGTGAAGGGGCGGATAAGCACCAGCGGAGACCGCGTGGAGGCTTCCCTGCGGAGGATGTCCTGGGCGGGCTGGGGCGAGGGCTTGGAGCCTGGGCGGCCCGCTTACGGCGCCGTGGTACTGGTGGATATGGGGGGCCAGCCAAGCGCCCAGGCGGCGGGAGGCGCCGCCAAGCGCTCCGCCGCGCTCCCCCAAGACTCCCAAGAGCGCTTCTCCGACTCGCCCTCGGCCAACCTGCCTCTGCCCGCGGCCAGCTTTTTTCGTTTCAGCCAGCGGCCGCCCGTCAGACCTTCCTGTGCGTCGTCAGCGGCGTGTTTCTGCAGTAGCCGCATGACGTTGTGCTGCTGTCTTTGGCAGTGGCCCGCCGCACTGTGCCCCGGCCCCCGTTGGACGCTCGCCCCCCGTCTTCGCCCGGTGCATGTGACGGCGGTCCCGAACCTTGCGAAGTTTCCCGACGGCTCGCGGTAAGGCTGCCCGCTGCACGCGCAAAAGGGGAACCCGGGCCCTCGGCGGATGCGTCAGTGACACAGAGGGCCACCGTCGGGGTGGCCGAGATTCCTCCAGGCTGCGGTTGACCGACTCGTTGGGTAAGTGCCATGATATCACGCTACCGATGCCAACGTCTTGCCTCTGTTGGGCCTCGAACTAATGCCTACCGCGCAGGAGGAGAGCCGAACTCCTACTACGGCCGGCTGACCTCGCCGCTTTCCCCTAGCCGGGTCGTATCGTGACGTTGTGGGCGGGCTGGGTCCCGGCAGCTGCAACTGCTGCCAGCACGGCCCACGCACTTACGACGCGAGCAGCCCCACCCCCGCCTCCTTTGGCCTGAGACTCTGGAGTCCCGCATCGTGAGTAATGGGCCACCCCGTAGCCCGGATTCGCTGGCCGGGCCTTGCAACACGCGTTCGTTCGGACATCCTTCGGCAGTTGAACCGAGCATTGGATTAACAGCTGAGCCATCCTTGCTTCCAATGGACAAGCCTGTCTACCTGCCACACGCGTTTGGTTTCACCCAGACGCAGCTCGCCCCGCGCCAGAAACGCCCCGCCAAACCGAGCGGGAAAAGGAAAAAAGAAAAAAGGAAAAATGGAAAAAAAGAAAACCGCGGCCGGCCCCCACTGTCCGAAACCCACGACACTCCCACCTCAACCCTTCAGCCCGCTGCAATGCATTACATTCCCACCCCAAAAGGACCCATCTCCCCTCTTCCCCTCCCTCGGCGCCATCTCCGAAATATCCTTCCCGCCCAGCGTCGCCACGCCCATGCGACTCCCATCGCAATGGTCCGAGTCGTGGCCGCGCGTAAACGTCACCTCGCCCTGGCACGGCACGCAGTTCTCGCCCTCGACCAACGCGGTGACGGCGGCCGGGTCGGCCGTGTTCTTCAGCATGCACACGCCCCACCGCACGACGGCGGTGCGGTCGTCGGCGAAGCTGACGCCGCAGTCGCCCTGCACGCAGTAGATGTTGTCGTCGGACATGGCGTTGGTCTTGGCCTCGACGGCGCACTTGTTGGTCTCCTCGTTGTAGTTGACGCGCAGCATGTTGTGGAAGCTGCGCTCGTCGTTGGGGTACCCGCCCAGGTCCTCCGTCAGCCCGAACACCGATTCCCAGCTGCGAGGCGTCCGCGTTAGAGTGACTGCTGTAAGGAGTGGTGGTGGTGGCGGGCTCACCGGCAGTTGGTGTGCGATTGGCCGTCCCCGCCGATGAGCTCTTTGACGAGCTTGACGAGCGGGTTGCCGCCGAGGGGGCAGGTTGGGCACGTCATGCCGCCCTGGCGTTTCTCGACTGGCCCGGCGCGCGTGCTGAGGGCGTAGAGGCTGATGGTGGCTAGAGAGAGGATGGAGAGCGGAGCCATTGGGAGATGGTACGTTCAAACGAGCGTGAGTATGTGTGTGAGAGATGGCAGGTGAATGGCGAGCAAGAGTTCAACTCTGTGGTGCTCGTACTGAGAGCCCAATCATCGAGGCTATTTTATACCATCTTCAGCTACTATTCTTGAACACATGAGTCCGCCCTCTCCGGTACGCTGTTCTGGGGGTTTGCTATTCACGTTGCTCGTACTCGTAGCCGGCATGCAAACTACAGTTATCCTACTTGGCAGTGCTGGCCGCCTGAACTCACCAGGCAAACAAGAAGTGTGGTGCCTGAGGATCATGAATAGCAGTACTCATCACTCTCCGGCTTGACTCAAGCTCCTGCTCTTTTCATTGGTCCTCGGGGGTTCTGAATTACCCCATGGGCGCTCGCCAAGGCTAAGGCTGAAGGGATTCCGCGGCTCTGCGGATCAGCCGGGTTCTGGAAGCGGCCTTCGGCGGCAACGTGATACCAAACATAGTATGGCGTGGCAAGCCTTCGACACTTTGCTCGCCATCATTGAAAGTCAAGTAGACAGCAGAAGCTGCCTAAGATCACTCGAAATCGAACTTTTCCCAGCTACCGAGTTGAGGCAGTGTAAAAAGAGCTCTAGGAAGGAATCACAATTATGTTTCCATGCTGCAGGAGCAGACATGTTAGTACTCCAATAGACCAACCAATCCGCGAACTGCTTTAGCCATGATGGGAAAGTGGACCACGGGATATCGAATCACGTGCTTCAACCTACCCACCCCCGCCGCAGAATCAGAGAATTTACTTTACCCAAAGCCAGTAGCAGAGTCACCTTCTTCAGTTATTGATGCTGTGGTTGTGCCCTTGCTCACCTCCTGTGCCGTCTCATTTCCTTGTATCGTGACCGCTTGAGGTTCCTGACTGTGGCTGAGGCCCGAGGTGAAACCTTGATGTTCGTTTGACAACTCGCATACATATTGTGACATCGCTGTGCTGATTCAAAGTTTACCTCAGTCTTTTCGCCGATGATCGAGGCCGCTGGCAATATGCTGCAGGAGGCAAAACATAGGATTGACGCTTGACACCGACAGGTACTATGTATCAGGTGGATGTACCTTTTTTTCAAAGCTATTCAATTCGAATTTGGGTATATGCGCTACGGAAAATCTATCAACACGCTTGCCCTCTCCGACCGCAAATCGTCTTTTATAGAATCTTCCACCTCTTTTCACCTCGTCTTGCACAAAGCTCTTCAGCTCGTCCTTCGCGTCCAGGATGTGCTCCTCCCAGCGCGAGTCCGCCTCATCTATCGCTTGCTCGGCATAGTGCTGCACGCCCTCAAAATGCTCGTCCAACCGCTCCTCAAGCCGCTTCTCCACATCTTCGAGGCCATGGCGGGTGAGACACGGAGCGATGGGGACGCACGATGAAGCAGTGAATGCGATTGTCATCTACGGAAGTGTGCCAGCGATCAGCAGACAGCCTCAGACCCGAATGCCTCCCAGCCGACAGCACGAAACGACAGGCTACGCTCGCAGTCAGCGAGGTCGCTCCTCGCAGGGGACACCGGAGACGCAATGGCGACCACGTGAGGGTGCCACAGACCCCAGCGGGGCGCTGGAAGATGGGCTGCTTGCGAGCATCGGGTGTCCGGGAGGAGCGCCTGGCGGGCGAGCACGGCCGCGATGGGCCTGTAGCCGGTCGGATCTGTTGTTCCCTCCGCCCGTGACCGAGATCGAGATGGTGTGGTGATGGAGAGTGGGTGAGGAAGCGCGCGTCGGGGCGGAAACGGGCAGAGGGTGAGGTACGGCCACGATGCAGCAACAGTGCGCAGAGAGGATTCAGGGGCAAAGACGGGCGCGGAGAAAGGACGACGTGTGGGGCGGGGAGCGGTGGCGGTGGGGGCGATGGCGGTGGGGGAGAAGCGACGGGTGTTGGGCGTGGAGGAGCGGAGAAGAGCGGTCGGCGGCTGCTGCAACGCGCCGGAGCTCGCGACCGCAGCTGACTCAGCATCGCCTGGGCCGCGCTCCCCCACCAGCAGCACACACGCCGCCTTCAATCCTCCTCCTCATCGCTTTTCCTTCATCACGATGCTCCTCCATCTTTTGCAATGTCTCCACGGCACGCTGAGGGCATCCGTAAACATCCATGGCGCCGTGGCTGTGGTGTTTCTCCTGGTCCTGGTCTTAGCTGTTGTCGTCTGGACCGGACGCACCTCCAAAACCCGCAGGGAGCTAAAGCACCTGAGAAAGCTCGGTCTATCCACCAGCAACATGGCCGACCAGTACCATCCCCAATTCAAGGTCCCGGAAGGCGTCGAAACCAACGCCCCGCTGCGCATCAAAGCACTCTACATTCATCCCATCAAGTCGTGCGGCCCCATCGAGGTAGACCGCGCCTTGCTCACCAAGACTGGCTTCCTGTACGATAGATGCTTCGCCTTCGCGGCCGAAATCCTTGAGAAGGGTGCTGATGCGCGCTCGGAATGGCGACTGATCTGCCAGCGCACCAAACCAAGGATGTCCCAGCTGAAGACGGAAATGTGGCTCCCGGGGAAGGACAGTAACCCGCGTGATCCGCTTGTCCAAGCAGGTGGATGTGTAGTCGTAACCTTCCGAGACCCGGATCCTCCTGGCTGGGTCGATAGGCTTGACACATTTCTTCATACGTGGAGTACATGCACTACACCACAGCTGTCCTTCATTGTACCGCTCCAGCATACGCCGGCCCAGATGCAAGAATTCAACATAACGCCGAGAGACTTCGCCATCCACTCCCGCAGCGCAAGAGGTCTGAATATGAGCAACATTCCCTCCGTCGCAGCTGTCTTACCGAAGCTGAAGAGATTTCTGGGCATTCCGGAGCGTCAAAGCATTACACTATTGAAGTGTACGCCAGACACTCTCACCCGCACCAATAGGAATCTTGCACCACTTGCATACATCGGCTCGCCTGCAGTCCACGGCTACACCGATCAGCAGCCCATCAACATCAACAGCTTGTCTTCTGTCCATGCCGTGTCGGCGCTCCTGCCCCCAGAGAACCAGCCTCTCAACGCACTCCGCTTCCGTGCAAACATATGGATCACCGGCGCCCCCGCTTACGTAGAGGAGACTTGGAAACGCTACCGCATCTTGCCGAAGAGTCTGAGTACGGAGCCGCGAGCCGACGTAGCCCCGACATTGTCTGTTGTTTGCCGTACGGCTCGGTGCACCATGCCCAACGTGAATCTGGACACGGCTACATTTGATGCCGATATCCCGCCTCCAGACAAGAAAAAAGGCAGGCCGCAGCCAAGTGCAACGTTGGTGGAGCACCGGACGGTTGAGGACGGGAACAAGATGGCCCTTGGCTATCTGGGCATGCATTGCGTGCCTGAGGATTGGAGCTTGATGAAAGCTGAGGAGCAGGAGGCAGGTCTGTACGTCCAAGTCGGCGACGAGATTGAGGTTCTCGAACGAGGGACGCATCTTTTTGGGGCGACGGGCAATGACTACTAAAATCAGTTATGCCGTTGTGAAACGGCAGGAATCTTCCCCTGCGTTGGAGAAATGCCTGGCAGTGGGAGTGACCCCCACATCTCCAGCTATGCCGAAAAATTAAGCCTGATGAAGATGCGGTAAACCGTCTGTCTACAGTTCTAAAGAAGTTTGAGCATCGTGGACATCCGGTCTTTCATCTCTGAGACTAACCGAGTCTTTACAGAATGCCGACGATCATAACATTACTGACCCGTCATCGCTCTGTCCAATCTCTTTAGGTTCTCGGAGGTAGCTATATTATGCAGCCGTACGCGGAATGCTCAGGAGCAGCCTAGGCACTGTGACTCCAGAGACTTGTGTACTTCGGCGTTCACCCGAAGCATGAGGCAACGCTTTTCGTGTCCGGTATCATCTTGTTGAACTAACAACCTTAAAATTCCATCGAGATCCTAGTTTAATTTAGAAACCTTTGCCCTTTGCGTGGCTGTCGATTGCCCTGCTGCCTTTCTGAGATGGTCACGGCAGCCCTTAACCTGTGATTATGGTTTGAAATATGGTGTTGTAACCTTTCGGTACCCTCTGAAGCTGCGCGGTAGGCCATGCACGATAATACGCCGTCGAAAACAGGCTCTAGCTTTGTTTCAACGCCATAAGCGGGGACAGCCACATTGTTTCTATTGACGTCACTAGTATTGTAACAGAACGTCCAACGCTCCGGAATTCGGATCCAGGTACGAGGCTAATCATTGGCTGTGAATAGATCACTAGCAAACATTAGGACATAGAGCTACATACATCTTACTCACTAGCTACATTCTCGAAGCTGCCAAGCGAGCGCATTCGTATCTTGTTGCTCGGGCCGACCCCGAAAGGTGCGGTATGAGTGCCGATTTCTGACACGGACCCACAACGGGCTTTAGAGGTCCAGAGAAGATCGGTGGCCTTATAGGGCGCCCGCCGCTACTCTACGGCCCAGTGGTGATCGCAATAGTATTACCCCGCTAACATGACTTCTCTCATCGTCTTTGAGCTGCTCACCGAATAATTACACAATATCGCGGCGACTTTTGCGCCTCCACGAAAAGCTGATTTAGCCGACGCTTGAGAGAATTTTGAACAGTAGAAAGGGTCTTATGGGATCCCGATGCTCTTCGAATGAGAATGCCGAAATGGTTATCGGCCATCCCTGAATTCCATGGACGCAGCAGTGCTGGAGGTGTTCGTTCTCAGGCAACCCTACCCTTTCCCACCTGGGCGGTAACCGCCGGCGCTCTACTTGGCATGCTGCTCTACGACTCAAATAATCGTGCTGCTGAGGATTGCCAAGTGATAGTGGGCGCGTAGCCGGAGTCCCTTGGTGTATTTAAACTGCCTGCGGGTAGGGAGTTCCCCTCGACATCAACCCCAGATTTCAACACCCAACTCAACAACATGCTCGCTTCTCAGTTCTTCCAGGCTGCCATTCTCGCCGTTCTGACCGCCACGTAAGCTTCTTCTACAACCTTTCACAGACGCCTTGCTGACATATTCTCACCAGCGCGGCGGCCAAGCGCTACAACTCATGCACTGTATGCCACCGTGATGGTTTTGAGAATGATTACCATTAACGCAGATATCACAGTGCCACAACTCTGACAGCTACAACTGGCGCATAACGGAAAAAGGTCCCGCTTGTTCGCCTTCATTGCTGGAAACATGCTAACAGTCGTCCAGCCTGCACTCTTCACACGCAATGGTACCCCGGCCGTGGCGAAGCCACCTACGACACCCCCAGCGGACGCGTAAGGATCCACCGGCCCGTCATTGCGCTGCGAACCCACAGCTAACAAGCTACCAGTGCAAGGTTAACGACATGTCGAGCGGCTTCTTCACCGGTGATCAGTGGGAGGCGGTCTGCCAGGAGATCGGCAAGACTGGTTTCGCTTGCGCGGATGGTGTAGGCACCTGCTTCCAGCCTGACACTTCTGCTGTTCAGGGCTGGTGCAAGAACGAGTAGATACTAACACCTGCGGCAATACCAACACATATTGTTGCAATGTGTGAGGTCTTGCAATGAAGAACTGATTTTGGCATGTCCTCGTGAGGGGGGTAAGGGAGGTGCCCTTTATACCCGCCTCTCGGCTATCTGAGGAAGACTAGTGTTACATGAACCCTGATATGCTACACATATATTCGTCTTGTATAGCTTAATACCCAAATCCACTTGCACTCAAATACACGCGACGGGTTATGCATTTATAAAAGAGTGTGGTTGTACATATGAGAAGGACTTTGACCATCTAGTGTATTTATTTCCGACTCCATGAAGAACGGATAGCGCCATTCCCTTCAAACTCAAGTGCTCTTGGGCTTGAAAATGACTTGGACTCCTTCTTCTGGGAGTGCTTGCACAAAAACATCGCGCGTCGTCAGCTTGTCAGTCAATAGCTCCATGTCGAACTTCCGGAACAGATGGGCGAGCACAGTATAGATTTCAGCTTGGGCAAGACTGGGCCATGTCATTAGTAACACTTTCGGGAGCAAATTCAGAGCTTCGAAACGTACTTGATGCCGATGCACGCCCTGTTCCCCTTTGAGAAGGTCACGAGGTAGTTTTCCAGATGCTTCGCATCGTCGCCCATCCATCGTTCAGGCATGAATTGACGAGCATTGGTCCCCCAGACACTCTCATCATAATGAACCGAGTACGCGGAATATCCAATGACAGACTGAAGCTGTCAGTCCAATCCAATATATCGAGAATCAGAAGAACTCACCCCGGGTGGAATTACTTGGCCATCAATGACCAGAGGTGGACCACTTGCAGGAAGCACTCGAGGCAGACGGCCAGGGGCCGGCATAGCCAGACGCAAGGACTCCTTGACACATGCAGCCTATCGACAAAATATCAGCCATATCTTCCAAACGGCGTTCACGAATTTTCATACCAAGTAAGGCAGACGCTCCAGTTCTCCAAGCGACGGCATTTGGTCCGGATCAGCAATGTTATCCTTCAGTTCTTTCTCAAGCCTTGCCCTTATCGCAGGAGCCTTCGAGATCGCGTACGAGGCAAACGAAAGCGTAAAAGCTGTGGTGTCGGAGCCCGCGATGAGAGTAGACATGGCTTCCGAAATCTGCACCTGGTCGGGGAGGTCCTGGAGCTTGTCGAAGAGGACGGGGAAACGTGGTGCGGAAATCCGGTTCTTGTGGATGTCGAGGCACATGACAGAATACTGGCTAATCAGTCCGAGTCTTCAACCTTTCGCGTGTCTATGTTCCTCGCACGTACCTTGATTAAACCGATGGTGTCTCTGATCGTTTCGTCAAACAGTCCCGTGATCCAGAATGGGATCTTCGGCCAGATGTGTCTCTTGAGCGGGTTGTTGTAAATTCTTGGCTGAGCCTCGACGGCGATGTCGAATATGCGGAGGTAGTCCGCCCTAAAGCTGGGTGGAGATTGGCCTGTCAGGTCCAGAGTCTTGCCAAACAAGAGCTCGCTGATGATATCTATCGTCAAGCATCGGTAGGCATCAACAACATTGATGGGCCCGGAAGTGCAGCGTTCGAGAATCTTTTGCGAAATCAATGCCAGTCTCTCGAGGACCAAAGGCTGGAACCCGATGATTGAACTCCTTGAGAATAACGGGTTCATCAACTTCCTTCTCTCCTTGTGCTTCGCAATATCCCATTCTCCGAAGAGAGAAGAGGGTGCGAGAAATCCGTCGTAGAATACATCGTACTTGGGAGGCGAGTGCTGATTATAGATTTTCTTGTACGATTCGGCGTCTGCAATGTGCAGTTCATGCGGTGCAATGCGGATGACCTTGCTGTCTAGGGAATGTCAGAAGCACATTTTGCCTCCATCTTTTCGGAACTCGTTAGATAGGTCTTGGCGACTCACTGTATTTCTTGTGCCAGTGCTCGAAGTCGTGTTCCGGGAATCCTTTTCGATTGAGATACCAAAGGACAATAGATGATACAGCAGCGAGGGGTGGGCCGGGAAACTTGGCAAGAGGATGGAAGAACTTTCGGTAGATGATAACAGTTACGCAATAAGAGGCAATGATCGAAGCCGCTAGAGCCAGCACGTGAGGAGTGGTGGCTTCCATGGCGTGAGGTCGAGAAGAGTTTTGAGTGGCTCCTATGATCGAGGAAACGCTGCTGCAGTTGTTGAATGGACAAAACAAGGTTTGAGAAGAGTAGATAAGCTTCCCAAGTCTTCGCACTTGCGGCTAATTCTATTACCACCGCTCGGCCGAATTGGTTGAATTTCCCTTAGTTGTCTCGGCAAGTCCGAGCACTTGATCTATGCATGAGGGCTTTATGAACCTACGGTGACGATCAGATCCAACTTTTTAGTTACCATACACGTTTCCAGTCTAATACGATTTATAAAAATTATCGAGAATGTTTATGATCTATAGTAGGTCTCCAAGCTACAACAGAGATATCTGCCAGTTTCGCATGCAGCACACACTTATTCGGTCCCATGACTGCCTCTAACGTACAGTAGTGCCGGATCTGAGGTCGAAATAGATCCCCTACAAAGTTAGAAGATCTGCTGATCATATTATCATATAGCGATGTTGGATTCGATGGAATGCTGCTCATACTATTCTTGGTAATGTTACGATAGGCGAAATAGAGAAAATATTCATGTATGCATACTAGAAGTGCTGTTGGTCCCTAGTCTCGGCCTTCGCTAATGCGGAGAGGCGACACCCGAGCTCCGAAGCTGAGAAACACCGAGCACCGCAATGCTCTTCTAACCTATTACTCAACATGGACAAGCCTACAGGGTTAAATCACGCTATCTGACACTGGCGGGAATCGAAATGCCCGAATGAGGAGACACGGGTGTACTTCTAAGGGACGATTCCCGGCAAGAGCACGCCGAGCCAGCCAATTCACTTCACTTTGCTATACAACGTCGAACAGGTCAGTACCCATAAAAGAGCTCGGTGAATTCAGATAGTGCCTGCCACATACGAGTTCGGCCGAAGAACAATCGACGAAAAAGAATGCCGAGACGCTCAGCCGTACGATTACATCTTCACCTTCGACAATTAATGGGATTCAAACAGGCAGGAAAAATTCGCTGTTATGCTCTATCTCTGCTACAGAGGATCTTTGCCTCAATACCCAGGCAAAACTCTTTGTAGCTCTCTGGCAGCTTCATAGAAAAGCCAAAAACGATGACTTCATGAGCGTTTTCGTCTCGTGTCCCGGTGTCGGGGTGTTCAGGTCCGAGTTCCGTGAACACGGCTCGGTGATTCGAAATTCCCAGGCTTTCGCATTCGAAAACATGGTATCTAAAACGAAGATGCCCGTTAAAAGGAGCCTGCGATTCCTCAAGGGTATGGAACGTGTGAAGGGAGTACTTCGCTATTCAATACTCTACCCAGCGTCGCGATAGACACCTCACATGCCCTCGACTAACGTTCCTCATTTTTTAATGAATATAGCAAAGAATAGCCGTATATGGTAGAGATAGATTTTGGAAATTGACTAGTGGCATCATCGGCCTTTAATTCGTATCTACAGTCACATCTATAAGGTTCGCAGCTTGCGGCTTTTGTAGACCGTCAGCAACAGAAACGCAGCACCAATAAAGTATGCCACCCAATAAACGCCGTGAAAAAAAGATCCATTGTGACCACCGTTACTGTCTAGTAAAATTACTGTTGCTCATGCTGTTCGCTAGGGAATCGAACGGTTGGTAAATCCATAGATGGTAAAAGACTTTCGTGAAGGATGCTTATATATTATGCGTAATATTTGTCTCGGCTATTAAATTTTACCGTCGATGGACCAACGCTTTATTTAGTACCAAGCTTTTCTTTCTCGTATCTACTAGATTACTAGCTCCTCTCGCTATATGACCTTTCAATAACCTACCACAGCTTATCGCTTATTTTATATACCACAACTTAATAGCCGTTCTACCGTTGAATATATAGGTTTAGTACGTTGCGTTTGCATGTTCTATACAAAGCCTTATAGAATAAATACGTAATGAAGCCCGTTGTCTCAAACTGCTTTGTACTTTCACTCAGATTTCCACCAAGCCGTGCGATGAACCCCGTTACAACCTAAGGAGTAGGAGCTAAGGCGGCGGGATTTAATAGAATCCAGATCTGCGTAGGCATAGGAATTTAATCTATTGTAGTAAGTTCCCACGGCAGGAAATATGGTCTAGGTCTCCGCAGGGGCCCAAAAAAAAAATACGCCTGTATGCTGGCCGACTTCAATGGCGCTGGGCCGGTTGACAGCGTTATCAGCACTGGCATCGCATGAAAGTAGATCTTGTAGGCGAAAGGTCCATTGTTATTAATTACATGTCTGACTTATTGCTGCTTGTGAGAGCTTGTCGACCGAGAGCGTGTGTCCTGTGTCATGGTGAATAGCGGACCAGGACGCGTCATTGTAGAGAGGGACAGTCGGCAAATGATACTTGCATGTGGATCTCTGAAGTCCAATCGAAGAACAGCAAATGGGTCTCACCCCATTCTTGAAGTCCACCATGGTACAAGTTCTAACAACAACGCCGGCTATGAGTTGTCAGGACGACGCAAGGGAAATGGGCTGACAAGGTTACACCAGGAGCGGCTTAACATGTGGTGCGATGCCGTGGGCTCGTTCAGCGGTTTAGTACTGTTGCTCGAGTCAGATCAAAAATAGGGTGATTCACATGCTATGGGGCTTGTTCTCGGGCCTTTGGCCATTCTGCTTTGTGTCCGGCGTCATAGCGCAACCCCATGGTGCAGGCGTAGAGACGTACACCGCTCAAAGACCAGTGCACTCGGAACTTTTTTGCATGAACACCACGACCACCCAGAATATCGTTTTCGTATGAGAAAGCCAATCAACACCCCCAGAACCACCCCCGGATCCCACCGGCGTAGACCCGTCTGGCCAGTCCACACATCCCCATGGGATACTGGCAGTCTTGGCGGTTTCTGTACGCGGTTAGCTTCTCGCCCAATGGGACAGGATCCGGATCCCCTGTGCATCCCTACGGATCCATGACTCGGCGCGAATCCTGAATTTCTCGCGGCCGTAACCGCTGAATCGTGTTTGTCCGATGTATAAATCCGAGCGGCGCAGCCGGAGTAATTCACGGCGGGGCGATGGAGAGCTGAGTCGACGCAGAGCAGACAAAAAGCAGCCGGTGTAGGGTGCGTGGTAGACATGGCTTGTCAGCGCGTCTCCCGTCGACCAGGAACAACCCAGGGATTCGACGCTAGCATGTGGCGGCGAACGGGCCGCAGCTGCAACCGCGCTGCAGCCGCGCCGCAACCTCCAAGACAAACGGCCGGCACTTTCAACCCGAGCGTCTCTTAGGATCTCTCACCGGTGTCATTTCGGAGGCCCTCCGCATAGGCCGAACCGCGTAAAGCACCCGAATGCGTTTCACGACGACTACGCGAGTCTAAATATTGACATTTGCCAGTCAAGATCAGCCGGCTGGCGCCACAGCTTAGCCATGTCTGCCATGTTCATGCTGCTTCTCGGCTCCTTTCCACTCTTGCAGCTCGAACAAGAAGGCGCTTTGCCTCTCGATTGTTGGACAGCCACCTTGCGCGGCTCAGTGCCCTCCTTTCTCAAATGTCTCGCCGCACAAATTGCCCAGCCTTTCTTCTTTTCCTTCGTCCCCATCAATAAGAATCTTACCCACCACTGTCACGTGGGTCGTGTAGTCTTTCGCAGCGATGGCAGCGTCTGAGGCTCTCATCGAGACATGGTGCCTGTACGCTGTCGGAAGCCTGGCCATCATCGCCAGAATAACCTGCCGGTGGCGGATGGTCGGGATTCACAATTTCAAGCCTGACGACTACTTGATCGTTCTAGCATGGGTGAGCAGGATTCCCTTCTATCCATGCAACTTTATTGCTCCTGCACAACACTGATCCCAACATCTCGGATAGATCACATACACGGTCATGACCGTTGCCGCCCACCTGGTTGGCGGCCTTGGCGACCTGCACGCCATCACCATGGAGCAACGCCGGGAACTGACACCCGAGGAGGCCCAGTCCCTCATTCTCGGGACCCAATGGTTCTGTGCCGGCGTGGCTACTTACGTGTTGTTCATCTGGATCCTGAAGCTCAACATGTTGTTCCTGTACCAGCGGATCGTCAGCGGGCTGTGGGTCGCCAAGTTCATCAAACCGACCATGGGCCTGGTGGTGGCAACCTTGTTTGCCATCATGATGATTCTGTTCTGCTCTTGCCGACCGTACAACAGGATGTGGATGGTCTACCCAGACCAGGGTGGTGAGTTTGTGTGGATGCAAAGCCCTTCAACAACAGCTGACCCAACACTCCCTGCCACGAACAGAAATCTGCAAGCCTCAAGCCACCATCAACCTGGTACCGGCCCTGATTATGAACATCCTCACCGACATGTGTATCATGGCCATCCCAGCGCCAGTCATCCTCCCGGTCCGCACGACCGTCTGGCGCAAAGTCAGTCTCTTCGTCCTCTTCGGCGCCGGTATCTTCATCATGACCGCCGCCATCCTGCGCGTCGTCTTCGTCCTCGTCGTACGTCTCCCCACCGCACGCACAACCGACCCCACCACTAACACGTCAACGCACAGCTCGGCAACGGCAAAACCGCCGCCATCTGGTCCTGCCGCGAAGACCTCGTCGCCATCCTCGTCGGCCAAGCCCCCATGATCCGCCCGCTGTTCACGTCCAAGTTCTGGGCCGGCGGCTACGGGGCGGGCTCGACGGCCGCGCTCTCGTCGACGCCGGCCAACAAGATGAGCGGCGGCGCGGGCATGTCGTACGAGCTGTCGTCGAACAAGAACAAGAGCTACCGGAAGAAGGATCCGTACAGCACGACCGCCATGATGGTGACCATGCAGGAGAGCGACAGCACCGAGAAGATCATCGACAAGACCGCCGACGCGAACGTGTACCACCCGCCCGGGACGCCGAGCGATGTGGAGAGGGGGGACGTGGGAGGTGCCGGCGAGCTGAGCGCGGGTGGGCGGTTGGTGGTGCATGTGAAGAATCAGGTGGACGTCGATACTGTCGAGTATAGCAGCACGGAGACGACGCAGGAGCACAAGAGGACGAGCGATTTCTTGCAGCCTGGTGAGGTGAGCAAGTGGGGTGGAAGGGGTGCATACGGAGGTTCAGGAGGGAATGGATATGCTGGGAGAGCGTGACGGCAGCTGCGACTCGCTGGAGAGTTAATAGGAGTATGGAAGGTCTATTTTCTGGGTTGCGAGAAGCTCGGAAAAAAATTAATTATGGACGGAATAAGATCCTTTTTCTTTTCGGAAGACAGAAATGCCCTCGTTTGAGGCTGCTGCGGTGCGATGATGCTGGCAAACCCATTTCTAAACCTCCCCATCTTCAGTGCCACTGTTTTAGGATTTTGATGACAATGGAATGAGAGAATTTGTCTGGGGAGAAGGAACGACAAACGTACGCGTTACGTGGAACAGTGCACCGAATTGCGCTGATCAGATCAGGCTACCCCAGAGTCTCCACATTCTCACAGAAACTCGATCTGAAGTATTCTCGGCTCCGAGACTTAGAGCCACGAAAACGGACGACAATTGTCGCCGCGTTTGCCCGGGTGAGCTAACGCCCGTCCAGAACGAGATCTACTCGCATTTTGCCTTTAGTTACGGAATTTCCGTCCCGATATCTGACCATATGTAAATGCCCATTTTGTTTCAGCAGTAGCTCCTGCAAAACTCATGAATCTACTTTCATAGAGCCAAACTCAGGCTCGCGACGAGAACCCCTCGCACAACGACGCTGTGAATACAATATTACGGGTCTCCTCTCTTACCGCTTTGATTACCATTGCCCCGTCATGGCCACCAATGTGTAATTAGCGCGAACGCTTACATATTCAAGACACTGAATAAGGGGCTTGTGTACGTATGAGTGGCTTCGACGATCACTTTAAGCGAACAGCACAGGGGAGCTCAGAGACTCGTAGCGAGGAGGAAGGTCAGCAGACTAGATCCTGCGGGCACGAAACAGACTTTTGACTCAAAAAGGAGAGACAATGCATCTAGAAGTGGCCGTGCACGAGGTCGCGGGCATCTATCCGCAGTATCTCTGGATTCGTATCTCCGCTTCTTAAGACGAGACCATCGTGCAAGCTGCAGAGAATCAGATGAGGGCAGAGTCAAAGCGGGAAAAGTCGGTCCAAAATCAAACGCGGGGAAACCGGAAGTCCTACGACAATTGCTTTGACGATGACTGGAAGATGTCTGACGTGGGATACCTTACGCAAGCTTAAATCGGGTACTCTCGCAAGCCACAACAAGTGTTGCGAGTTGGCCTTCTGTGTCACACTTGCATTTCATCCAAGTTGCCCAATGAGAATCTCTGGAATGTTTAGGAAAGCCTGGCTTCTAGTTCCTTGAGATCCGTGAGGTGCGGAGAAGCTTATCTGTTTTCGTGCGGGTTCGGACGGGAACGGGAGCGTTTGACTGGCTCGCCGGTCAACCCCGCACGTGAGCCGTGCAGGGTGTCCCTGCTTCGCTCTCTCCGAAGGGTTCGGCTCGATACAAGATAGGTCAAAAACGAATCAAACCACCACAAAAGGATTCTGTGGGTACGGACGATATATCCCCAGGACGATTTCGATTTCTCCCGATCTCATCGTTGCTCCTAAGCTACTTAAGACAGCCACCAACTGCTCTGCGGCCTCCTATCACTCTGCATTCTGTTCACCCAACTTCTAAATCTCCTTGGACGTTCCGTTATTTCCAATTATTCATCAACCCCAGATATGGCACCTCACGCAGCCGAACAGCTTGCGGGCGCTTGTATTACCTCAGAAAAGTCAGTGGTGGGCTCGGTCATTACAGAGATTGCCTCCGACGAAACGGAGGCTGCAGCCTGGCAAGACGAGAAACACTCGAACATAATCAAAAACAAGATGAACGGGCTAGAACCTCTCACTGAACTAAAGCATGATGGTGTAACAGCGGTTGCGCTCGAGCGAACTCAGCACCACAGCAACCCGTCTGAGCAAATCCCGAAACCCAAACTGTCTACTGATGGACCGCCATCTGGGTCCACCAAGCTTCGCAGGATGCTTGAAGAGACAGACGAACTCATTGTTTGTCCCGGTGTCTACGATGGCATCTCCGCTCGCGCTGCGCAAGAGGTTGGCTTCAACGCCATGTATATGGTACGTGGCCCTCCCACAATCGTCTCGACATCCAGCCACTGACTGCTTCACCTGCAGACCGGCGCCGGCACCACAGCTTCTCGTCTCGGTCAACCCGATCTCGGCATCGCCCATCTCCATGACATGCGCGCCAACGCCGAGATGATTGCCAACCTCAATCCTTACGGCCCTCCCCTTATCGCTGACATGGACACCGGCTATGGCGGTAAGTTCAATGCCACTACCAACCCCATTCACACAATTCAAGCTCCTGACCCATCACTCACACCTCCCTCGCCTTAGGCCCCATCATCGTCGCCCGCACCATCTCCGAGTACATCCGCGCGGGGGTCGCCGGCGCCCACCTCGAAGACCAAGTCCTGACCAAGCGCTGCGGGCACCTCGGCGGCAAGAAGGTCGTCCCGCGCGACGAATACTTCGCACGGCTGCGAGCGGCGCACGGCGCGCGGGCGGCGCTGCGCTCCGACTTTGTGCTGATCGCGCGCACCGACGCGCTGCAGACGCTCGGGTACGACGAGTGCATCGCACGGCTGCGGGCGGCGCGCGACATCGGCTTCGACGTCGGGCTGCTCGAGGGCTTCACGTCGGCGGAGCAGGCGCGCCGCTGCGTGCGCGACCTGGCGCCGTGGCCGGTGCTGCTGAACATGGTCGAGAACGGCGTCACGCCGCTGATCACCGTCGACGAGGCCCGCGATATGGGCTTCCGCGTCATGATCTTCTCGTTCGCAACCATCTGTCCCGCGTACCTGGCGATTAAGGAGACGCTGCAGCGGCTGATGGAGAAGGGAGTGGTGGGGACGCCGAAGGATTTGAGCCCGAGGACGCTGTTTGAGGTGTGCGGGTTGAAGGAGTGTATGAAGATTGACTTGAGCGCGGGAAGTGATTCTTTTGCGGAGGGAGTGTGATTGTTGTTCTGATGGCTTGGCTGGCGGGGTTTCTTTGTCTGATGCGTTGCCGAAAAGTTGGAAGTTTGTCTACGTCTCTTACGGTATCTTTATCTTAGGGAGTTGAAATCAGATCGAGGACAATATTACTTTCATATGCCTGCCTTATTCAATCTCAAATTCCTGGCTCTTATCCTGTAAATCATGATTACTGAAGTGAAGATCCAGGCGTGGAACTACGGCAACCATGATACAGGACCGCACTCAGCGCCATTGTTGGGACACTTTGATGCGACTTCAGAAAATACCACCCACGGTCAACAAATGGCGAACAGGGGGTTAGGCGGATCCGGTATTAGTATCGACAAGCGCTAATGCCATTTCTATGTTTTTGAGATACCGCTCTGACGATAGCCAAACCTTCTGGGACTTGAGGTTTTTCATCATGATTATCACCAAGCTGGATTTCCTTTGTCCTCCTTCCCTTTCAACACCCAAGTAGGTTGAGTCATCCACAAAACCCTTTTCCGACTTAATCCAGAGAGTTGTAGCTTGTACCGTCCCACCGGTCTAACTTTTCAAAATCCACCTACGTAGCATTGAAACAGGCAAAGTCATCTGCTATATATCCCTCCCGGTTTGACTGCATCCGAAACGACGCCGGACAGTGGGATTTCCTCGCCCTTCCTGTCACCCGCAAGATGAGGTTCTTCACGATCCTTCCACTCGTCAGCATTGTGGCCGCCAATGCCGCCATTGACGATCCACTTCAGCTCGAAGAACGCGATGCTCACTACTACGCTTTTTACCACAACCATTTCCATGGTTCTGAGCATCAGCGTCATCATACTAAGATCTCAAGCTCTGTGACACCTAAAATCACAAGCCCCACTCTTAGCCGTAGAGACTCTTCAAAGCACTGCTTTATCGATGGTAAGTCCTGTTTAAGCTTGTCTGCCTATAGTTTCAGCTAATCCACGGAAGCATGCCACCACAAATTCCGCGTCAACTGGCATCGCCGCGATGCTGCCAACTTCTGCTCAACTTTCTCTGCCCATCGCGATGCCAGCGCTATCGATGTACCTCGCTGGGCTCTACGGGCTTGCCCAGACGTTTCTGCCATCTCAAGCGCCTGCTCTTGCGTAGCCAGTGCCACAGATGCCGGCAGCACGCTTTCGACTGCGACAGCCGCGACTTCATCTTCTGCCATCTTCAGTACCACGCCCACCGAGGTTCCTCCCACCGCTACCTCGGGTGTTCGTGTCTCAACATCTTGTGAAATGGTTTGCAAGCCTGTGACTATGCCGCAAGACCCTGCCTCGTCCGAAGTGCTCACGGAATCGACAACTGCTGGAACTACGTCTCCTACAACTCCAGTAGAGGACGTAAACACCATTATTTCGGAAAAAATCAGTGGTACTCCGGAGACCTCTGCCGAGCAGACTACCACTGTGGAGCCTGAAGCTGCCGCTATAGAGCCTCAGACAAGAGTCAATGATGTTGAGGTTACCGGTGCTGCACAAGATTCCGCCGCTGCCAGTGAATCTCAGGGACTAAAAATGACCAGTGCTTCTCAAGACCCAGAGGTATCCAACGCTGGACAGGATCCAGGCGTCACAACTGCCACCTCAGGCTCAGGCTCTAGGGCTATGGGTACCTCCTCTGAGGGTTCCGAGATTTCTACAGACTCTCAAACTACTATTGCCGGCCTACAGGATGAAGTGGAGTCCCAGGGAACTGTTGGTTCAGAGTCACACACAGAATATAATATTTCCAGCACTGCCAGTAACGAAAGATATACGACTAAGGCGGAGTCTGAGTTCAATAGTCTTCCTAATACCAGCGAACATGTCACGGAAACCGAGGATTATTCGGAGAACAAAGCTCTCGAGAACAGCGAAGGGCAATTTGAGGTCAACAGTGCTGCGGGTATCAGCCCGGAACAGACGAATATCGCAAAGGAGGACTCCAACATTCCCGACGCTACAGAAGATCAACAAAGTACTGCAATGCAAGAGCCCAGCTCTCAAGAAACTGCAACTGCTCTGGAGAGTTCTCCAGAGTTTGATGAAAACTTCTCCGAGACTTCACCGGTGCAGGAGAGCAACACAACCGAGTCCAGTTCGGAGTCTGAGGATTCCAATGATGTTGCACAAAGTACCTCCGAGCGGCAAAATATCCTAGATTCTGGGGTAACCTTTTTACCGACCAACGGATCTCTAACAAATGCCGGAAAGCCCACGGCCGGCGATGTGGCCATGGAATCGGATTTCAAGACCACCAATAGTCAAAATCACGCTGCAGATGAGACGACTACCAGAGAATCTGAGATTAGCACCTCTGGAACTACTTCAGAAAACGAAGCGACTAATATTGCCCCTCAAAATTCTAAAGATCAAACTATCTCCGAGTTTAAGACCAATGAAGAACAAGACAACTCCGAACAAAGAGCCTCTGGAATTACTTCAGATGCAACTACAGATTCTGGTAATTCCAATTATTCAGACACCAATGCAGACAATAAGTCTAAAGGCCCTGACGCTGAGATTGGCCCAGAGTGGGACTCCACCAAACAGGATATTTCAGACCAAAATGCCCGTAATCAAAATATGAGCGAGCTGAATGATTCCGAGCTAGAAGCCTCAAGCTCTGTTCTAGAAACGGACTCCAGTACGGAGACTACCAGTGTTAGCCCTGAGACCAGTCCAGAGTCAGACAGGCCCAACAGTGATATCGCCAGTGAACCAGAGCTCGAAGGTACCAACACTGACCGCGAGACCAAACCGGAGTCTACGACTACTGTGCCAGCTACTCAACCTCCACTGTCCTGCCCGAGCTCTAACACCCGTTCATACAAGGCTATAGATGGTTCATCCTACAAAGTTGAGTGTTTCATTGATCATTACGGTGGAGATCTGTCATTGTCCTGGGAGCATACTCTGGAGAGCTGTATCGAAACTTGCGCCAACACTAGCGGCTGCGTTGATATTTCTTGGGTCCCTGGTGCCCCCGGACCTTGCTATATGAAAGACCAGGTCTTTACCGGTGCGGGAAATGAGAAGGTCTGGGGTGCTATAAAGGATACCACGGCCTCAACATTGGAAAATACAGCTGTGATCGAGGACCCCAGCTCCACTCCAGACGCAAGTCAAGCGAAACAGACAACTGAACAGCAGACAAGCCCCAAAGAGGTCACGAATGCCGGCGGGCAGAAAGATTCTGAAGAGCAAACAAACACCGAAGAGCTGGAGAACACTGAAATTCACGTCGACAGCGGAGAGCAGGTCGATACAGATGACAAGACGCCTCAAGTGGAGCTTGAGACTTCTAGCGTCGATGCAGAGACTACAAAAGCTCCTGAGAATGAACCATCTAGGACAAATGACAACAGCACCCCCTCTCCTTCTGAGAAGGAGTTCACAGGGCAGACGGGCAGTACCGACGGATCTGGATCGGAAGAGGAACAATCCTCCGAGCAACCTCCATCATCCAAGATGAGTAATTCCGGTATTGAAGACCAGGAGCAGTCCAGTGAAAACCATTTCAGCCCAAGTGACGCCAATCAGTTTGGATACCCAAAGCAACAATTCAGTGAGGAGAACACTGATGGAGAAGATTCCGATTCATCAGACGATAAAACCGACGAACCGACTGAGCTCTATCGATCTGATCCTCAGGAGCAACCTGATAGGCAGACCTTGGCCTCTGTCATCACCACCTCTATTCAAACTAGCGAGGTTGCGGCAGAGGTGTAGCAAATTACGTCATTGTATGTTAGTCCATCTATAGTTAGCGCAAGAGGAGGCTATATAAGGGCACCTCCCCAACCCTCCTCTCAACAATATGCCAATTTTCTTGCCACTTTGCAAGATCATTCACTTTGCTACAAGAGGTTACCACCGCAGGAACAGAGACCGCCAACACCCAGCAGAGTACCGCTATTGCTTCGCAGTCAACAACCGCAATTTCCGACGCCCTTCTCTTCGAATCTCCCAAAACGACAGCTGTGGTCCAAGATACGACAACCGCCGCTCTTGACGAGCTACAAACCACTACATCTGTCACTACGGAGTCAACAATGAGCGCTGCTCCTGACAATCCTTTAGCTCCCACGGACGAGAACACAGAAACCAACGGATCTGACCCCCAAGAACAAGATCAAGAACAAGAGCGAGGTTCTGAGGAGCAGAGTTCTGAGTCTGGCGATACCCCGAATGAGAAGCGATCGATGACTCCCAACTGTCTCATCTATAGGGGCGGAAGATGCCTTCTCTATCGGCCGTCCTGGCTGCGAGGGCACGAGTATTGATACCTTTTTGTGACTTCTAGGGGTTGCTGTGATGGCCCTGGATGGATTATACTGAACTCTTTTCTTTCATGCTTTTGGATTCGAGGAGAAATCTACTATCGCTGTTTTCCCTGCTCTTCAATCTCATCGACGTGGTAATTTCAACCGCTCAATTTTGGAACCCTAGTAGTGTACTAGCAAAGCTCGGAATCTTTTCCAACGAGGCTTGGAAGCATTCGCACAGTTATGCTGTTAGGGTGAAGCGCTTGCGTTGAAGCAACCTGCCTCTTTGTGATGGTTTCACGCTAAACTTACCCAACGGCATCCACACCGTCTTCAGCGGCCCGGGCGAACCGCCGAAGCAACACTTCGGGCAAAAATTCAGCACAATTTAATAGAGCATGCCTCAGTGACATGCCGGCGTAAAGGCTTTAAGATGCTCATTTTGCATCGAGATGAGATCTTCTCAACTCCTTCAAAGCTCAGAAGAGTTGACCTCCTCTCCCCCATCCGCATAGAACTTCTCATACAACGCATCCACCTCCTTCTCATACGCCCTGAACGTATTCCTCCTATCCACTGACCCCTTCGCCGTCCTCGCAAATGGCTTGTCCCTCCGCGCCACAAGCATCAATCCCCTCCTCAACTTCGTCTTCGGCCCCACACCCTCATTCGCTTCCTCCACATACGGCCAGACCTCCCCCAACACCCTCCGCTCCCTCTCGTCGTCGTCCTCCTCCTCTCCATCCCCATCCACCCCCTCCACCAACAAAAACGGCACCTTCCTCCCATCGCCCCCCACCAACGCCGCCCTCACCGCCCCCCGTCCGCCCACCCTCTCCTCCACCGCACCCGCATACATCTTCACCTCCCCACTCAACACCACCAAATCATCCACCCTCCCCCTATACCTCCACAACCCACCCCCCTCCGGATGCCCCTCCCACAAATCCCTCGTCCGCCACACCTCCCTCCCGCCGGCCCCCTCCCCACAGAAGAAATTCGTGCACGCCTCACTCGCCGGCATCCGCACAACCACGAGCTCGCACAGCCCGTCCGCGCGCGGCTCGAACACCGCGCCCATGGCCGGATGCGGCACGACGTAGGGCCAGTCGGCGGCGCGGCGCGGGCGCAGCAGCGGCCAGTAGGAGCCCTCGGTGCTGCCGACGCAGGTGCGGAGGGAGCCGAGGGGGGCGAGGGCGGCGCCGGCGGCGGGGGCGAGCGGGGCGCCGGCGAAGATGAGGGTGGAGAGGGAGGCGAGGGGCGCGTGCTGGCGGACCAGGTCTTCGAGGAGGGAGGGCGGGGCGAAGAGGCCGCTGAGGGGGGGCGAGGCGTGGGCGTGGATGCGGGTGAAGAGCGAGGGAGAGGGGGGGAGGGTTGGTGGGCCGAGGACGGGGATGGTGTGGAGGAAGAGGGCGCAGGGGAGGGTGATGAGGGTGCCGGCGAGCTGGGGGGTGGTTAGTGGGGTGGTGGTGGGGTGGGGGTGGGGGTGGGGGCTTACGTGGAAGATGGGGAGGGCGATGTAGAGGCGCTTGGAGGCGTAGTATTCTCGGCTGGTGGTCATGCCGTCGACGTCTTCGAGGAGGTTCCAGGAGTCTAGCCGCGCGAGCATCTCGTTCGTTTGGGGGATCAGCTTCGGGAAGCCCGACGAGCCGGACGTGTGGTAGATGGCGACTTCGTCTAGGTGGGCCTCTTCCCAGGTCTTGTGGTATGGGTAGGGCTTGCTGCTGTTGTGGTTGTTGTCGAGGCAGAACGAGTCCGAGAACTCAGGGACCGATATGCTGACGCTGCCGTCCACGCTCTCGGGGATTATCCGCACGTGCGATGGAACCACGTCTGGCCCGCCTACGGCGTAAAGAAACACCAAACATCCCATTTTCTTCGCCATGTATACTTGTGCCTCCAGCGATCCTAGCAGACTCGTCATCAAGACTCGGCGGCCAGTCTTCATGGCTGCAACGACCATGAGAATGTAGCGCAGGTCACGGGGGCCGTAGTAAGCGAATGTCTGAACCTTTTCTCTTGCGCCATCATTCTGGTGTGTGCCGTTTTCGGTGTCAACGACATTATTGGTAGGAGGAGGATGGGACGGGAGATGCGTGTCCAGCCAGTAAGCCGTGCGGTCAACTGCAGCGGCAAGTTGGGCGTACGTTATGTCGCGGAAACCGCGGGTGAGGTCTTTGTCGGATACAGGGACGGAGGCGTAGGTGCGTTCTGGAGAGTCCTTGGCCAGTGAGTCAATGGTTGAGGCTACGAGACGACGGCCGTAAGCTGGCAAGGGATGGGATTCGCCACTGTCTCGTATCATGCTTGCGAGTAATTTCAGGAGTTGTGAAGTCGTTAGTGAACGAAAGGGGTATGACCCGATTCAGGGTTCGGGAATACGTGTGCAGGCGTGAAGATAGAAGAACTATGCTCAAAATCTGCACATTGAAATCCAAGAAATCAGTGCGATAAAAACGCGAGGACTGATCAAGTATATGGGTAGCTTTAAACAAGTCCTAGACCACGAAGCAAATTCCGAAAACAGCAATTCTCAAGGCATTTCAAATGCTAACGAGAGCGGAAAAGTAGAAATCAAATCACAGCCCTTCTAAGCCCCCTCTCGAGGAAGCTCAACGACAAGGAGACATCCGGCCATCGGAGCGGAGATAAGTTGTGTTGGCCGCGTCATTCTGCATTTGCTCGCCCGTGGCCCGCAAAAGATGTCTTTTAAGAGGTGCAATGTTTATCACATACTTCTCTTACAGTGATGCTAGATGGCTAGTGGTGCTGACTCCGTATGCGTAATGGAATCAACTCGAGAACTTCTATACGAGGAAGCCTCTCCTGCGTTAGCGCTTACCGTCTCCTCTTTCTTTGGTCAGCACTTGAAAGCTTGGAAACTCTTATAGGTGCTTTTCTGTAAGGCTGCAGAGGGTGATGGACCATTATGGATGTTGAGCTGGTCTGTGTTTCACAGACGGCAAGGAGAGAGGGTGTAAGCTACGGAAATAACTGGGAATAAACGGATATGCAGACTCCATGCTTGCCCACCAGGAGCTGAGTCAGACTGGCCATGGAATTTGGAATCGACAAGAAGCACTGGACAATGTGGGAAAGCCGGACCTACCCAGAAATCGACGCAGCTGGCATGACCGCATGGGGAGCGGAATCAGTCATGTGAGAAAGGAGATAGGCAGAGAGGTGCCAAGGCCGTGTGGGCGGAGATTTCCAGTCTGCTCAGATGGCCATGCTTGTGCAACTTTTCATAACAAGCACCTCTGATGCAGTGACGTGTGAACAAGTGCCTGCGGGCAGGATCGGAGAAATGTCAGTTGGTGCCAAAGTTCCGGCCACAAGTACAGATCTCGGGATTAGTCTGCATTGCATACACGCATCCCGATGCGGGAGGTCGCGGTGGCATGCATCTGGGCTGCAGGCAGAGCGATATCCACATGCAATGGAAGGCCTGACCAGCGCTGATCCGAGGCAGGTGGTTGGCAAGGGCGAAGTGTCGTCGGCGTTCCGGCCCCCAGGTCAGGCCTCAAGCGGCAAGGCGCGGGCCCGGAGCCAGTTCCACTCGCGGCATCAATACCCGCACCCGAGAGCCCGTCGTTGCCCGAGATCGCAAAAGGAACGTCACTCGGCGCGCGGGAGCATGCCTCTGCCTCTGCTGCTGCGCTCGTCACCCTCCTCGAGCCCGTCGATCTGCCCGCGCCTATACTGCGGCCTGCAATACGACAGCCACAGCACCGCGCCGGCCTCCGCGCCCCCTGATTCGCCCGTCGAGGGCCACCGCGGCAGCTGCGGCACAGGCGCATCTGCCGCCCACCGCAGCAAGCCTGTGGCGTCATAGGGCCGCCATGTACAGCCGACGCGCGCACCGCAACTCGCACCACGGGTGCCGCCAGTGCAAGGAGAAGAGGGTCAAGGTGCGTGGGGCACCGCCGGCCGAGCGCTGAGCTGAGACATGCCGGCCGTGTACGATACTGACTCCCGGCGAGTGCGACGAGACGCAGCCGCGCTGTCTGCGCTGCAAGTCCAAGGGCCGCGACTGCACCTACACGCACCTGCTGTCGGCCCACGACCCCTTCGCCGCGCAGCAGCAGCAGCAGCGACACCATGCCCCCGTCCCTCCGCTGCAGCAGCGGCTCGTCTGCCGCGCCAACACGCTGCACGCCTCCTCCACCGCCTCCACCGCGCAGCTCGAGCACAGCAGCGCCATCTTCCACCACTACATGCACGTGGTCACGACCGTCTCGCCGGCGCACGTGCAGTCGGAGCAGCTCTGGCGCTGGGACCGCGCGGTGCGCTCCTTCGCCGCCTCGCACGCCTTCCTCTACCACGCCGCGCTCACCTACGCCGCCCTGCACCGCGCCGACCTGCACCGCGCGGCCGGCAGCGAGGCCGAGGCCGCCCGCCACGTCGCGCTGGCCGCCCGCCACCAGACGCTGTCGCTCGCCGGCTTCACGCCCGCCGTCGCCGCCATGGTGCGGCATCAGGGCGAAGGCAGCGCAGACGTCGACCCCGTCCTCACCTGCTCGTCGCTCATCCTCGCCTGCGCCTTCGTCTTCCCGCCCGCCCCCGGCCAGCACCCGCTCGACCAGGCGCGCCAGGCGATCCGGCTCTTCCAGGGCACGCAGGCGCTGTACGCGCGGACGTGGACGGGGTCTGCGGGCGGCAGCGAGATCTCCGCGTACGTGCGGGCGCGCGTGGAGGCAGGCGAATCGCTCGGGGACGGGGCGTCCGCGCCCGCGGCGGAGGCGTCGTTGGCGGCGGTGGTGGAGCGGGCGCGGGCGACGACGCCCGCCGCCGACGACGACGTGCTGGCACCCCTCGCCCGCCTGCGCCTGCTGGTGCGCCGCCTGGCCGCCCGCCCCGGCCTGCACACCATCGCGCTGCACTGGCCGGCCGACCTGCCGCCCGCGTTCGGGGACGCGCTGGCGCGGCGGGAGCCCCTCGCGCTGGTGGTGCTGGCGCACTGGGCGGCGTGTCTGGCGCGCATGCGGCACCTGTGGTGGGTCAGCCGGTGGGGGGCGGGCGTGGTGCGGGCGGTGGTGGACGAGGTGTGCGGCAGTGACGCGGTGGCGGGCGGGGCGGCGGCGGAGGCGGACGGCGGAGCGGAGACGACGGCGGCGGCGGCGGCGGCGGCGGCGGCGGCGGCGGGACGGGGCGGAGCGGCGGCCAGGGAGTGGCGGCGCTGTCTGGAGTGGCCGGCGCGAGCGCTGGGCGGCGAGGCTGACGCCGTCTGCTGGCATCGGTGATCAGGCGCGGTGATCAGAGGATTGCCCGCGGCCGATGATGCGAGGACGAAGGATGGCTGGGCTGATGGGATGAACCCTCTGGCCGTGCATAACTCGCGGATGTGACAGGTCGTCTTTCGTCGAGCCGACCGCGCCGCCGCCGGTGTGGATTCCTGGCCGGATCGTGCGGCTGGCGGGAGCTGGTGCCAGCGTCTAGTGACGCGGCCGGGCCTCGATAATGCCATGGAGACGGCGAGTATAGGGGAGGCGCGAGAGGGGGGAGGAGGGGAGAGAAGAGGAGGTGAGGCGGCACGGCTGGGCGCGAGCTCGATGCCCGTCACGCTCGGATTGCCCGCTCGCTGATACGAAAGTGGACCGTATCACGTGCAGGAGGCGGCACGGATGCTGCAACTGCGGCCAGAAAAATAACAATCGTGATAATTGTGGGCACGGCGAATCCTGCTTCTGCGTGTGCTCTTCGCCTGTGCAACTGCAGAACCCCCCGCAGGTGATGAAACTATCGATGTGGAGATGCCCTCTGTCCAGCAGGTCCGGGCGAGTGGGTCTTTATTGCCTCTGGCTTCTGGACTCTGGAGTGCAGCGCTGGCTTGCATGACCGCGCCGGAAGCGCCGCCAGCCGGCCGCCGGCCAGAGCCAGCACACACGGCGCGGCGCTCACGTCCTATGTTTGGTCCCGTGCCCGGCGGCGTCTGTGTGTCAGCGCTCCAAGTGTTTCCCGCAGGCCCGCAGGGAGAGGGGCCAGTGACGCGAAACAGGGTTGGCGGGGATCGTCAACTGCGCCCTCGCACGCAACACTTCGCCGCCTAGATCGGCCAATCTGAGACCGCGTCCCTGCACCACCCGCAACATGCTGCTGAGAGCGAAGAGTGCCGGGGCAGTCGGCTCGACACCCACCCGTCGACGGGGCCGCTCCCCGACACGAGGCGTGCGCCAATGGAGCCTCCTTATGTCATCCGGCGGAAAAAGCAAGCATCAGAAGGGGAAAATAAAAAAGGGAAAGGGAGAGAAAAAGCAAGGACTGCATGAACGCCCAGCCGGAGGGATCCACGAACCACTCGCCAGCCGACGGAGCCAGAGTCTGCAGTGCGCCCGCCGCTCGCATCATCATCATCATCACACACGCCTCCGTTTGGAGAGGGGGGCCGCCAAAGTTTAACATACCGACTGCTGCTGCTGTGCCACGCCCAGCGGGGCGAGACGTACTCCACCTACATTATTCCTGGATGACGCGCGCCCGCCCGTGGCCATCTCCAATGCCGTGCCACCCTAGCCCGGCCCGCGTAGCCGTCCGCGGCCCTGCTCCACCCGGCCGCCTTCTCAGCACCCGCAGAGGCCAGCTACGTGCTCGAGGGAAAGACGGTCAACGCAAGAGCGGGGAGTGGGTCTGGCCTCACGCTGTCCGCCTCGTTCCTCCCCGACGGCTACCCTTTTCCCCAGAAAAGCTGCACGCTTTGGGCGTGCATGTAAGTGTGGCCTGAGACCTCGTCCCCCCCCCCCCACGGGCCCTCTCTTCATGCTTATTCCTCCACCGTCTCGCGCTGGAACGGACGCTTGCACAATTCGCGCCCTCCCTGCATATCTTTCTTCACGCTAGGACGGAGATACGTGGCTGCTCGCTCGGGGCTGTGAAAAAAGGAAAAAAAGAGCGCGGAAGGGCGCAAGGCAGTCACGACAGGAACGTCCGTTCGCCGATGGGGCCGCCCTCCCCCCTCCTCCGCCTCGCTCGGGCCAGGCTGGCTGTTGCGCAAACGCCTCAGCTCGCCAGCGCATCCAACGAGCAGCGCTGCCGCACTTCCCCCCGCAGGAGCTAGGCCGCGAAAGGGAATCACCTGGGATTCGTCCGGGCGAGCTTACCGCCCCGGCACGGGCGCGGCGCCGAGAGGGAGGGAAGAAGGAAGCCATCCTTATGCGGAAAGGTGCGGGGCGGAGGGGAGGCGGGTGGGGCAGCGAGGCACCCGGATGAGGCGACGGAGACGGGTGGGCGAAAGGGAAGACGCCGAGGTGGCTGCGAGAGGGAGGAGCGCAGATCGATCGCATGTTCGCCGGGCCATCGCCGTCAGGGTCCGTCGCCTCATGCAGGTGTTCTTTTTCCTGTGTGTGTGTGCCGCACGGATGAAGTCTCCGTCGGCCGTCGGTCGGGGGGGGGCCAGGCGGTCTGATCGTCCGGGGGGCCCCCGAGTGACGAGCGACGACGACTGGCGGACGGCCGGACGATGAAACCCCGGATGTGAACGTCTTCGCTCTCGTCCGCCGGCCTGTGTCTGCTCACGGTCGGTCGTTGGGGGCGTTGGTGGCGTGTGTCAATCTCCGGCAAGGTGTTGGGGAGAGGGAAAAGAGCTGCTCGCACGGCACGTGGGATTGGGCTGAGGCAGCCAAACGGCCGGGGCCTGGCCCGGAAGGAGGGCGAATCACTCACAGATCACGAAATCACGCGCATCATCCGCGCTTGTCTGGTCCCCCGGCTAGCTCGGGCGGCAGATCCGCCGCCAGCGGCTCGATGGAAGAACTCGGCGAAGGTGTGCCCGCGAGTCAGCGGCCATGGAGGTCCTCAGAACGGCCTTGCCGCGAGGCTGGTGGAGTGATGCAGTGTCTGCCGCTGCTCACTTGCCGCTGTTCTGGGGCTTGCGCGGTCGACTCAACCGCGGACGCGCATGGACGGCCGCCAAAGAGGCCGAGTCACCGGCCGAGAGCGCTGTTCCTTCACTCGCGGTTGGCCGGCTGCTGTGACGGTGTCGTTGGCTATGGAGAGAGGAGGAGCAAATCTGTGACGCTCCACTTTTAAAGGAGATACGCAGCCTCGCATATCTCCGAGGGGATTCGCCCGGGCTGGCAAAACAGGGAAATCCCACATCTCTTGGCACGCCGTTCCCATCTCACGTCGCCAAGCTTTGGGATGGACGGCTGTGAGATCATGTAGGACGTGTGCGGCAGGGCGACACGATGGGTGCGTGTGGAATCGGCACGGAGACGGCTCCTCGTCGACTGCACTTCGCGGATGTAGAACACCAGTTGCACTTCCTCGGCCGTCTGCCGCCGCCGGCTCCTTTCTGCTCTCTGAGTGTCTCCCCCCGTCAATCGTCAGCCGCGCAGAGCAGGTCTCTCGGCTACCCCAGTGCCCACAAGCAAGATCGCTGCCAGATCGTCCCCACCGCCACCAGGCGCTACCCGCTCGAGCACGCATCGAATACGATCACAACGACCACGAGCATGGCATGCAATCAGTCTCGCACCAGCACTCTGGCCAGCCCCCCTTCCACTCACTCGCATTAGTCGCCTTCGTCGCCCCTCCCTCATTCCTGCTCTCTCCTAGTCGTTAGCCAAGCGCAGCCCTGACCATATCAACCTCCCTGTCCAGCCAAACAGCACACCCACGGTTCGGCAAGTGGCGAGTCCCGCTCGCTCCAAATCACGGCATCCGCCCATCGCCACTAAAGCGCGCGCGCACCGCCCCGATCCGTTGCTTGCCCCCGTTTCGCCGAAACGCCACCATCCACTCTTGCCCCTGGCTAGCAGTCGCCCCCCGTCCAGTCCAGTGCGCAGTGTGCGCTCGACGAGCAGGGAGCGTAGGCTGCCCGCAACACGAGAACGCACATCACAAGAGAGAGAAAAAACCCTCCCGGGCTGGGGGAGTGGAGCAAAACCAACGGGACCGAACCTGCCTCCCAAGGCCCACACACATACGTACATACACACACACACATCAATCAAACAGATCTCGCGTGCATCCACCGGAGATACCCGGCCGCAAACCGCCAACCCCTCCAGCCAAACAGGCGCCGAACAGTGAGAAAGCAAACCCCCCAACCGCAGCAGAAGCAAACCGCCCCGAGCCAAAAGGAGCCACGGAGACCGCTCCACCCAACCCCAAACCCACCGCCCCGTGCCCCACCCCAGCCCTCGAACGACCCCAGGGATCAGAGTGTGCCTGTCTGCGTGCGTGCGTCCGCGCGCCCGCCGCACGCGCGCGTGTAAAAAGCCCACTTGCTCACCAGTTCGGCCTGCTCGCACCACCTGCGCTGCCCTCCCCCCCCTGGCGGACGGGCGCCACATCATCCACCCGCGCCTCCTGCCCGCGAATTCCAGCCCGCGGATGAAAGAAACGGTCGCGAGACGCCGGGAGGGAGGGAGACGGAAACAGACACAGCGAGCTCTTCCGCCCGCCCACCGCCCACCGCCCACCGCCCCCTGTCCCGCCAGGGGGCCACGGCCAGGCAGCCCTGGTCCCCCTCGGGCAGCGCTCGAGCTTCTGCTTTGCTGCCCTGGCCGGGAGCAGGGGGTGGTCGTTTGCCGTCTCCCCTTGGCCTTCTTTTTCGAGGCTGGGCGGGACCGGGTGGAGCGTGCTTGGTTGGCGGGGGCGGTGGAGAGGGTGGGCGGGCAGGCGGGTGGGCAGGCAGGCTGGCGTAGATCTGCGAGGTGCGGTGTGGTGGGGAGAGTGGGAAAGGGGGAGGGCGGGCTTGGGTGGGCAGCGGAAATGGATGTGAGGGGGGAGGAGGGGGGGGGGAGGGGAGGATGCAGGGTGTTTGGCTTGTTCTTTTTTTGCTGCTCGGAAATTCCGGGTCTAGCTGGTGCTGCGACAGGAAAGGAAAGAAAAGTGTAAAACATTGTCTGCCTGGTGCGGTGGGCCAAGGGATGGGATCAGGGCCGTGACGCTTGGTGCGGGCTAGGAGGGACGGTGCATATGCACACTGCACGCGGATGAGACGAGAAGGCGGGATCTCGCCCTCAGTCCATGCGGCCGGACAATGCTAGCCGCATGGGAGGTGTTTGGTACGCGTGGGGCTGGCTGGTTGATCAGAGCGGGGCGCGTACGCACGTAGTATGTAGGTGTGTACGATGGAGGGAGGTGGAGCCACAGTGGTATGGGAAAAGGCCGGTTGTTAGAGCTGTTGATCTCCACCGCGCGCGTGGAGGTGAGTCATTGGACGAAGCTGCCGCTAGATATGGCTGAAGTTAAACTTTCGAGCACGGAAACAAAAATGAGATATGTCTCCTACATGAATCCATCCAGCAGCCGCGACCCAGAACAGCGGGAGCGGAAGCGGAAGTAGGAGGTCACTAGCCAGAGCACTAATTTGACAGTGCAAAAAGTATCTGCCGCAGAGGCTGCAGTAGCATGTGCAGGAGCTGAGAATCTAGACGGTATGGCATGTATGTACAGTCGATCCAAACCGACGTTCCTTGATCCAGAGAACAACTTGCTTCCCGCCCCTCCAGCCAACGGGATCCAACAGACCAGCCAAGCTCGACCGTATCCCGGGTTTTGTGCCCAGCTGAGAGCAGCCCAGATCCGGACAAGGGTTTGACCACGAACGCCTCCTTTTTGCTCTTTGTGCGACGTTGACCCACGCAACCGTTGGCCACGGCTGGGGCGTGCGTCAAGGCTGGGCGGCTGGATCGTGGATCGTGGATTTTTGAAGTGCGTGTGCGTGTGCGTGTGGGAGAGCTGGACAAGGGGCGTGGCGATGAGTGATCAACCGAGATCGCCGAGTGCAGTGCAGCATACCTGTGCTGCCTGGCCGGCGGAGCCCTACGAAGCACATTCAGTCGCACGGCTAGGTGTATCTGCCGTTGTCAGCATACAGTTGAGCTTTTTCAGGCAGACGGTCAGGCAGTCAGGTTGGGCTGAGAGCTGTATTAGTGCTTACCCGCGCAGCTTGTCAGACCATCAGTTCGAGCCTCAGGGAGAGCAGGGCGTGTGTGGCAGCACGGCTCTCTGCCTTGGTCGTTGCGAGGCGTCTCCCGGCGGGGGTCGTGCCGCGCCGTGCCGTTGACGCGCCGGCCGCTCCCTTGCTTGGGGGAGTGAGCTGTGGGCGCGGCAGTGTGGGCACTGGTTCACCACACGAGAGCCCGCCGACACCGGTACAGTTGGAAACTCGGGCCACCTCTTCCCCAAGCTCACGGCCTGCGAGCTGATTTTCCCCAGCGCCGGCCCAGTCGCCAGCCGCCTCCCGAGAACGCCAGCCGTCCTGGGCACGGCAACCTCCCATGCCCGCCGATGACTCGGACAGCGGCCAGCCCTCCGTCGGTGCTGGAGCTCGACCCACGATCACCCACGACTGACCGGTCCGCACCGCAGGTGACGAGCCCCGTAGCCGTTTCTCTTGCCCGCCAGCAGACGGCCGTCGTGTACGCAGAGCAACGTGTCGCATGTCCACCTTCCCATCTCCCATCCCTCCCCGGCGGAAGCGAGCCCAAGCGCGCAGAAAGACACGCAGAGGTGGACCGGATGGGCAGTGACAACAGTTCGTGTGGAGAAGGCTGGCCCTCCCGCGCGGTGGGCCGGAGCAGAAGAACCAACGCGAGCCTCCAGCACAGTGGCCAAAGCGAGCAGAAGGCACCACACGGGGAAGCGGGACCACGCGCCGGAAACGCTGCGCCGGGACCGGTGAGGATCGGGGGGCGGCAGCGTGGGACGGTCGTAGACCATGCAGTCGGAAAATACAAGACGATGTCTCCATTCTTTCTCCCCATGCAATGCAGGCCACTGAGTCAGTGGAGTGCATGCAAAGGGCTGTGGGAAGGAGCGGCCCGCACTGGGCGCGAGGGTGGAGGAGGGCGGGCTGGGCTGCATGCGCGCCCGTCGCGCGTGGCCACGCACCCCGCGATGGACGGGGCGCTGCGGTTGCGGCTGCGGCGCCGGGGCGTGGTGTTGGGCTGGCGGCGGCGGGGGGTCGGGCAGGCGGGCAGGCGGCGGGCGGAAGAGCGGGTGCCGGCGGCCATGTGCGTGTGTGTGTACACGGCGGACTTGCTTCTGTCGTCCCCCTTGTTCCCGGCGTGGTGGTAGCGACCAGAAAGCTTGACTGCGGCGTGTGCCTGAGTCAACCGCCAGGGCGAGCCGGCCGGACAGGCGCCCGCAGAGCCCGCGCGAGCAGGGCAGGCGGGCGTGGAGCGGAGGGCGCGCTCGTGGGCCGCGGGTGTTCGGCGGGGGAAGCGGGAGGGCAAGCGATACACAGAACACAGACACACACTTGCACAAACCATCGTGACCCGCCACGACGGGTCCCGTCAAGTAAGGCTGAACCGGTCCGATCCCGACCCCGTAGGTAAAAATAAAGCCAAGACGGACGACGGCAGCGGGGCGGGCGGTGGCCGGCGACGGCGACGACGGACGGAGCAGGACTGAACCCCCAAGGGACTTTTTTTTCTGGTTTCCATTTCTCGCCCATGCCAGTCTAACGATGCGAAGTACCCCTCCAGCTGCGAGCATCTGCCAAGGAGAGACATGCCGAGCGCGCCTGCGCCCTTCCTAATAGAAGCGCCCACCTGTTGCTGTCGGCGCCGGGGCGGGGGTGCTGCTGGTAATAATATGCTGAACGGCCGTGCCCTCCCGACAGCCGGTGGTGAAAACGCAATGCCCCATGCCTATGAACATTTTGTGCAAAAGCCAGTAGCCAAACCCCACGCATCTTTTGATCCCGAGTCCAAACTGTTCCCAATGCGGCGCAAAATCCCATTAAACAAAAGCCCCCCGGCAGCAGCAAGACGCGTGACTGGAAGGGGAGAGAAGCAGAAGTGTCGGACGGAGAAGAAGACGGAACCCAAGCACCCACGCCGTGACCCGCAACGCAGCCCGAACCCAAATGCATGAGACGTTCTTGATCTTGATCTTGCGCTGCTACCCGGTGCCCTGCGCGCCGGCGGTGGCGGCGGCCGCTTTCCGCTCGGCGGCCACGCGCTCCCGCTCCTCCTCCAGGAAGTCGGCCCAGTCCTTCCAGACGACCCACTCGGCGCTGTCCGGATTCAGGCTGCGGAGCATGTCGTTGATCTTCTTGGGGTCCTCGTTCCAGGTGAACTGCTGGGCGGGCGTCTCCTCGGCGACGCTGTTGCGGCTGCCGGCCGAGCAGACGCTGGACGACGGCGTCTCGCTGGCGGCCTCCGGGATCTGGGCGCAGGTGCTGGCGGCGTGGTCGGCGGGCGACAGGATGCTGGAGATGGACATGTTGTGCATCCTGCGCGGCTGGCTGGCGCCGGGCGGCGACGGCGACGAGGCGGACGAGTGGGCCTGCGGCGAGGCGGCGGGCGTGGGCAGGCCGGTGGGCGAGTGTGCCGCGGCGGGCGAGGCGTGGAGGGCGCGGGTCGTCTGAGGGTGGTTCGATGCGTGGGCGGGGGCTTTAGATTGCGGCGAGGTGGTGGCAGACATGACGCAGGCACGCGACTGGATCTGGAGAAGGAGGGACGCGGAGGGAAATGAGGGACGGCTTGGGGCGGATTGCAAGATGTAGGGACGGGTAGCTGGGGAGGGGAGCGGTAGGACAATGGCTAGATATACTTTGTCCTTGCATCTGGCCTGCCGCGCCTGCTCAATGATCCTCTCGATGCGCAGTCGAGCACACCACGCGGTGCGACCAGCTCCGTTGCGCGCACTGAACCATCGGCCGCTGGATGCAGATTTATTCGAGCAGCAAAACTTACCCACCGCGCCCTGGGGCCCTGACTCGCGGCCGGGGTGCTGGGGCGCATGGCATGGCCTCGCTTTTTGAAGCGGGCAGCGCCCTTGCGTAGTCGGGTTGCCAGCGCGCGCCCAGCCGTGCGGGATGCGCAGGGGGTGGTGAACCTTCTTTTTTGACCGCCTTGCCCCGGCACTTCCGCCCGACATGGGCCTGCGCCGCCGCGCGCGCGCGCGCGCCCGGGCTGCAGCCTGGCCGCGCTGGCCTCGCGGGATCGTGCCCGCTCTAGCGTGCAGAATCGGCGTGTGAAGAACGGCGGCGCCGCGCGTTGGCGGGCGGGCGGGCAGCGCACGCGCAGGCGCCGCGGGCAGCGAAGCCCACGACACGGCGGGACGATCGACGGCAGCGATGGCTGACATGCAGCCAGTGGGTGATGTTCGGGTGACAGCCCGCTGCCGCCGCGCAGGGGGCCGGGATGGCGCAGTTATCGCGCAGCCAGACCTGGGCTCCCTGCAGCGTGTCAGCGGGGAAGCCCCACTGCCGAGATCCGTCTCCAGCACAGCGAGCACAGCGGGCACAGCGTGCACAACTTCGCTTACGCCGCCGCTGAGACGGACGCGAAACGCGCTGCGTTTGCACCCGCGCCGTTTCGCTGGCCCGGCCCTGCCTGCGGTGCGCATGCGGCTGACGCCGCCACGCCCACCGCCGCGCGCCCTGCGCCCTGCACCCGCGCTGCCTGCCGCCGACGCCTCCGCCCCGCCGTGCGACCAGCGGAGCCGCCCGCCGCGCTGCTGCTGCTGCTGCTGCCGTGCACGCGCGCTGCCCGCCTGCGCCAGCCCCGAGCCCCGAGCCCGCGCCCGCCTGCGCCTGCGCCTGCGCCTGCGAAGCGGCCGCCGCCCAGCGCTTCCGGCGCGCGCATGAAAAGCGTAATAACAGCGGCCGTATTGGTGGCGGAGCGGACCAGATGCTCGGGATGCAGCGTAAACTCTCTTCAGGGCTCTTCCCGATCGGAAACGTCAGGCTGTGACGGGCGGGCCAATGTGGCAGATGCCGCCGCTAGCCAGCCTGGAGAACCGTTGCGCTGGCGAGCGCGCGCCCACGATCAGCGCGGGAGGCCCTCGACTGCCGGCGGCGGAGACACGTCCGCGGCGCGCTGCTCGGCGCGCCCCTGGCATGGCGGGCGCGGCGGTGGGCGCGGCCGGGCGCACGTCAGAGCGGCAGGATGCGCGGCGGGCTCTGCACAGAATGCTCGAAAAAGAAAAGGAGCGCTGGCTGCAGAACAGGCGTTCGGAGTCAGGTCGTCGGGCCGTGTCGCCTGAGGGCGCTTGGGTCTTGGGCAGCGTTTACCGCGCGGAAGCGCCGGCTTGGTGGACGGCGCGGGCGGACCGGACGGCTCTGCACATCATCTTGGGCGTCGTGCTCAGGGGCTGCTGTCCCAGACGGGCCCGGCGGGGTGGAAGCTCGGGGCGGGTGAGGGGGCGTCCAACAGCTAGAGTGTCTTGACTTTTTCTGGGGTGGCAATTCACGTGCCTATCAGGAGAGACGAGGTAAAACAGCACCTCATCCCGCCTCGACTCCGTGCTGTCCTGGCCAACAATCGCCGCTCGAATATTGCCGCGCAGGCCCTCTCCTCGCCGGCCCGGAGCTCGTCTTCCAGCAGCACGACGCTGACCCGGCTCGGGTCGACATGCAGCCCCAAAGCCAAACACCGCGCAACCCCGCGCCGCAGGGACCGTCCACACCGGAGCCAGGTGACGTCAGGACTCGGGCAGGCGGTGATGGGCGGCGACGTGGCTGGCTGCAGACGGCCGGCGCGCGGACACGGTGGAGCACCGGGGAGGCGGGAGCGGCGCAGGCGTGGTGGTGGTGAGCCGCACGTCCGCCGGCGGAGGAGCAGCTCGACCGCGACCGGCGAGGCGTGGGCGCGGCGGCGAGGCAGGCGGCGGACGGTGCTCTGGCGGCGCGCGCCTGGCAGGCTGGCAGGGACAGGCAGGGACAGGCAGGGACAGGGCCCGGGGCCCAGCGCGGACGACGAGAGGTGACGATGGCGACGGCGATGGCGATGAAACGGGCGCGGCGCTCTGGACCACGGCGCGACCTCGGGTGCCCCCGCTCCCGCCGCCGTTTGCGCGCGCCGCCGTTCCCCGGCGACTCCCTCCTGCTGCTCGCGCCTCGCGCCTCGCGCCTCGCCTCACTACGCGCACGCTACCCGCCGCCAGCTTCAGCCGCCCGCGAGATCTGGCTGGATCTTGGCTTGGCCGCCCGCCGCGTCCCGCGATACGCCCACGCCCTCGCCCTCGCCCACGCCCCGACCCCAGCGTCCCGCTCCCGACGCCAGCTCGCGTGCCAACTGCCGCGCGCGCCCTCCGCCTGCACCACGCCCGGATGCGGCAGCTCCCCCTGACGCCCGCTGGCGCTCGCCGCCGTCTTCCGCTCCGCCGCCGTGCGCCGTTGCCTGCGCTTCCGCAGCGTGCTCGACTCAGCGCCCAGCGCCCCGGCGCCAGCTCTCCCTGCCTCATGCTTGATTCTGCCGTTTGCATGCCCCCGTCCGGCCGCCGTGCGCGTCCTGCGCCCCTCTGCGCTGGCCAGGCCAGATCGTCCGCCGCTGCTCCTGGCGAGTCTAATCTGCGCTGAGACACTCTATCTCCCACGCTCCGCTCAGCCTGCAAAGAGCCGTGGAGGCCGCGCGAGCTGTCATGAAGAGGCCCGCCGCCGTGGCGTGGTCGCCTCTAGCTCGCAGTAGTCGTCCTTCCGCATCACCCAAAGTTTCACGGCCAATCCAAGCGCCGGAGCCCAGCCGCATCTGGCGAGCGAAGAGGCATGCTTCGTTTGCCCGTCATGATGCCTGCCCGCCTGAGACGTACGCATCGCGTGAGATCACTAACACGTACTTTGCCCTCTCGCCAATTTCGAGGACCATCCAGGCCCGCGCCAAGTCCACGGAACTCTTGTTGTAGGGCGTCCAGGGTGCCGCTGCGGTGATCTGGCTGACTCAAGCCCGTCTTGACTTCACGCCCGCTTGTCCCAATCCGACCCGAAGCTTCCAGCCAGCCGCCGCCCGCTCTGCTCGCCCACGCCTTCCCCAGCTCCACGCCTGCCGCGCTCATTGGCCCGCCGCCGCCCGCGAGCCCTAGTGCCGCACAGCAGATGGCTCCGCCACAGTAGAGTATCAAGGCGCATCCGCTGCTGCGTCACCCGCCACCCCATTGGTGCTATGAATACCACCGCTCCTCGCCGCCCGGGTTGGCCTTGCGCTCCCAACCGCGCCCGCTGGCCGCAGACGTGCCCGTCTGACCCTCCTTGTTGTGCGCCACAGCGCTCCTGCTCTGTTCCTTGCATACGTCGCGCTGCACACCACCATCACTGGCCGGATAAAATCTACCCTGCCAAGCGGCACGGTCTCCCAAACTCTGGGCACACCGGTCGTTGCCTCGAACATGTCCTGGGAGTGCGACGTAGCACCGGTGCAGGCTGAATAGAGACAAACAAAAAAGCACCCAACCTTTCCTTGACTCTGGCGGCTTCGTAACCTTTTTTCTGTGCGTGCGTCCCGGCGCTTTGGCTTTCTGGTCTGATAGTCACTCGCCATCCAGACCGCGCGGCTTCCATGTACTATGGACGTTGAAAGTAGCAAATGCATCCGCCTGCTGTGGGGCACGTTCCGCGCCGAGCTAATGTCGGGAGCCAGAAGGCATCTTCCCCGTCCGTGAACTGCCAGCTGTGCTCTGCTGCCTCGCATGCCACGGCCAAGCCCAAGCTCCTCGCTGAAGCCGCACTTCTCGATTGAAGGACCTCTTACCGCTCCGCCGGGAGAGATGGTCCGTTTGGGATTCTCGGCCATGCCGTTGACCCCGGCCTGCCTCACCATCTCAGCCTAGCCGACGGGCACGGGAGTCGGCTCATGGTGCGAAACTTGGTCTGGTCCCCAGAACCAAGACCCGTTGCCGACCCGGAGCAGGGTGCACTCGGGCAGCGCTCGTCTCCGGCAAGTGCCACCAGCGCAACTCCCGCAGAAGCCGGGAATATACGAGCTGCAAATTCCCGAGCAGCCCGTTGCGCAGCATGAGGGATGTTGGTAATCCTCAAAGGCCTTGCTTCTCAGCCAGCCTTGGAAGGGAGGGTGGCTCACGCAAGCATTTTCCCTATCAAGACGGCTCCTATCCAGAAAACCGGGCGTCTCAGGCCATCAACCCCAAGCCACGTCTGCCGAAACCGTCGGCGTGCAGGACCCAATGCCTCCCACCCCGGCACTCTTCACATTCTTTGATTTCCGCAAACCAGATCGCAGCAGGCAACCAACCCCACAGAATCTGCCTTCTTAATATCGGCCAAACAAATGCCAGCGCATACCCTCAAACCTTCTTGCACGAGAGACAGAGGCAGGCCGGGCGTAGTGGTAAATGCCGCAGGGCCAGCGTAGAATGATTCGCCACGTGCGATCCCTTTAGCTCGTCTCACTGCATTCTTGGAAGGTTCCAGCGAGCAGGTCAACCCAATAGACCACCAGCCATCCTTCCATCACACTGCCACCCACTCGTTTGCTGATCACGAGCCGCTCGCGAGACGCGGGGAAGCGGCCGTGATCGACCCGTGCGCCCTCTTAGCAAGCAAGCAATCGATGATCGAGGAGGCGGCGGGTGTGATGGCATCCATGGCAGTGCTCGCTCCTAGTCAGCGCAGCGATAACGCGGAGAGCGGTCCGAATAGCCCGCATGACCTGGGGGGGAGCCTGAACGTGGGCGGCGAGAGGCGAAAAGGGGATCCTGCGCTGACACTTCCCACTCCCTTTGACCGCCGCTCCTGCCTGACTCTCTTGATTATGTTTGCTGAAGAAGCGCCTCCTGGGGTCAGCTGAAAAGCCGAACTGCGGTGCCAGTGCCGTCCGGTCAGCCCTTTGCAAAGCGTCCAGGTGAAGTGATTTCGCTGTTGACGGGTTGTTGACGCATGGTAGTCGAGAGATCAGCAGAGCTCACTGGAACTCTCGAGTCCTGCATGCTTTCAGCCATCAAGACTACGATCACACGAGTCCTGAAGGAAGTGACTCGACATGCACACGTCGTTGTGACGCGTGGTGGGCAAGAATCTGAAGACATGTCGCTTTGGCTCCTCATGCTGCGCAGATTACGGTCGAAAGTGGTCCTTGTTGTCGCCATGCTCCCAATCGTCCTTTCCGATGTGCGACACATGCTGCTCGCAGACGGCGTAATCCCCTGATGGGCTCAAGTGTTGCGCCGGCCTCTGGTCGCACGCATCCAAAGCGCCCGACGATTATCGGATTACCCCAGACGTTCGGAGAAGCCGCAGCTGCCGGATCCGACCAAGCCGACGCCGATGACGACGACGCGCCGGTCCCTCGCGTCACCCCACCACCACCCCGCCACCACCACCACCACACAGCATCTGCGGAGAGGACAGCAGGGACCGCGACAATGTGGCTCTTCACGTACCTGCGCCTCAAGGCGACCGTGTCGCTGATGCGCTTCCTCATGTGGCTGCGCCGCGGCAGCCCCGCAACCCACCAAACCAGCACGCTGCACATCCCGTCGCGCGAGCCCGGCCGCACCATCAAAGCCCACGTCTACCAGCCGCCGTCGGCCTCCACATCTCGGCCTCCACCCGTGCTCCTCAACTTCCACGGCTCGGGCTTCGTGCTGCCCATGCACGGCAGCGACGACGAATTCTGCACGCTCATCGCGCGCACAACCGGACACGTCGTGCTCGACATCCAGTACCGACTCGCACCCGAGCACCCGTTCCCCGCCGCTGTGCACGACGCCGAGGACGCGATCCGCTGGGCGCTCGACAACCCCTCGTATGACAGCGCGCGCGTCTCGCTCTCGGGCTTCAGCGCGGGCGCCAACCTCGCGCTCGTGGCCGCCGCCGCGCTGGCCTTCCCGCCCGCCGCCTTCCGCGCCCTGCTCGCCTTCTACCCGCCCGCCGACCTGTCCGTGCCGCCCGCCGCCAAGCGCGCCCCCGACCCCGCCGGCCGCCCCATCCCGCCCGCGATGGCGCGTCTGTTCGACGCCTGCTACATCCCGCCCGGCGTGGACCCGCGCGACCCGCGCATCTCGCCGTGCTACGCGGATCCGGAGCGGTTTCCGGAGGAGGTGGTGGTGCTGACGGGGGCGCAGGATTCGCTGGCGGAGGAGGCGGAGCGGCTGGCGGGGCGGGTTGAGGGGGCGGGGAGGAGCAGGGTGGTGAGGAGGAGGTTTGAGGGGTGCGGGCACGCGTGGGATAAGGGGGCGGTGGAGGGGAGCGTGCAGGCCAAGGCGAAGGCGGAGGCGTATGGGATGGCGGTTGAGGCGTTGAAGAGGTGGTGCGGAAGGACGGGAGAGGTTCCGCGGTGCCCTTGATCGTCGTGGGCGGGGCTTGGGCGATGAAGGAGCGCCGGGGTTTTTTTTGTGCTGAGCACGATTGATTGCCTTGGGCTTGTGCAGAGCGAGGGGTGAGGCTGGCCTCCACTGCAGCTGTCTCGACTATTGAATGATCGGCGCGGCGGCCGTCCAGAGACGTCGGTGATGCAATTCTCCTGTTCTGCCCCCTTTACTCCACCGTACTACTGTTGCGTTCTTTTTTTCCATTTGCTCCTCTATAGGCCAGAAAGATCGCCGGCTGAAACCCAGATCCGCGGGCCCAGTTCTTCTACCCCGTTCTCTTGCATGGCCCTTCGGAGTTGCTCCGCAGCACAACCCCCCGGCGACCGATGGGGTCAGGTCAGGTCACCGCTCGGCGCTTCTCCCTCGGAATATCACCGCCACCAACGCCGCAAATAATACCCGCCCGTCCCGCAATGAAAAAAATCCAACGAAATACAGATCCGCTCCCTTCGCTAGTTCAACTTGACTCGCTTGTTCTTGCGCCCACGCCGAGTCATTTCCTCCACCTGGCCCCGCTTCGTCCCGAGTCCCGACGGCCGTCGAGCCGAACACCACCAACACGAGAAAAATTTCGACCACGGACATCCGGACTGCAACACATGGCGCAGAGGATGCAAGGGCAAAAGGAATGACCACACCAGGGGTCGAACCTGGAATCTCTTGATTCGTAGTCAAGCGCCTTGCCATTGGGCCATGCGGCCTGTTGTACACTACAACAGATGGTGATCTTACTGTAGATGGGAGGGCTGATCGCTGGCAGAGCTTATGTGTAAAAAGATGGGAGTTGACCGGACAGGTGCAGGCTGGTTGGACTTGTGCAGCTACGAGATCAGTTCGGAAAGCATTGCGATGCTTTCATGCGTGATTGAAGTATTGATCTTGATGGCTTCACGGCCTCCGGTGCAGCACATTCGTATCGGGAAAAATATTTTCATTGTCCATTTACAAGCTTATGTTCTTGTTGCAATACTTCACCAACCAAGCACATCTCAGAGACTTTTATTGCCGTGTGTATAGGCAGAAGGAAAAGCTTGGGAGGATGGTGTACAGAACATATCTCTGCAATTCATTTTAAGAACCGGGAAGCGCTCCGCCGGCTTCAGTATTCACGCTGTCCCGGCAAACCCGATATTTGGTACGGCTTTTTCGTCTTCGGTCCGACACCGCACCTGCAGATAATCATTCAGAAAGAAGCATATTCAATAGAGGAATCTTGACTAGCTCCAAGACGTACAGATATACAGAATGCTCACGCCTTCCTTCCCTACCATCCTCGTGCTTCCGTGATATAACCCCCCGCGCCCATCCGGCAATCCATCGACCAAGCCCAGCAGCTTTAGCTCACTTGGGAGAGCGCCAGGTAAGCCCATCCTCAGCAGCCTTGTATTCCTCTCCGGAACACCGAACTAACAGCTCGCTCATCAGACTGAAGCCCACTTCAGCCCCAACCATCACAATCTGTGCGGTATCTGGAGGTACTGTGTTCGATCCACAGAAGCTGCAAGAACACTGTTCTTATCAGTCCTAAGACTGGTCTGTTAGAATCATCTTTTGTTTTGTCTTCCTCGAAGTTGCGTTGGGTTTGGGGTGAGGCAAGAAGAATTTTTCTCTTTTTGGATGGCTCGTGCGCGGACGGCGTTAGGGCAGCCGTCGGGGAAGCTAACGGGTTTCGGGAATTGGATTTGATTGACCTGTGCTGTGGCTGACTATTGGCGTTTTGCGTTGGCGTTGTTGCGCGTTGCCTCCTTTGAGGTTGGCGAGGGAGGCTGGTGGACGGTGCGGGCGTCTCAGCGCCGCTGCTACGGCCGATATTCCGGGGTGGTTCGGGCGCCGCCTGTGCGGTGCGGACGACGTGAGGACATTGCATCTGGCCATGGGCAAGAGCTGCGGGTGTGGCCCTGCTGTCGGTTTGGCTGCAGCGACGCTGGCGGCTGCGAGCGACTTCAGGGCGTTTGAGTTTGCGGCCGTCGAGGGACCGCGCCGTCGGGTTGCACACCATCGACGGGCGGCTGACCTCGATGCAGAACTAACCTTACGCCGCACCATCGAGGCGGGCACAGCATTGCCTTCGGAGAGTTCCTTTGGGAGACCGCAGGTGCCTCTCGCGTTAGCCCGCACCCTTTCCCCGCACCTTTATCCCGATCCGGCTCGGGTCCTTCGGGAGGCGGTATAGGAACGGGAGATCATGGCAAGGTGCCGAGCGGCGGAGATACAAAGTAGGATGGCGAAGTAGCCTAGCTTATACGAGGCCGGCTTAGACAGCATCCGACTACGCGCATACCTCCATATGTGGTTAAAGCATTCGTCTGGAGTTCTAGATGCAAATGCGCATCGGAGAATTACTGAACCCATCCGTATAGATGCTCTAACTGCCAATGTGTGAGTTTGTCGGGACTTTTCCTGAATCGACCTCGTATCGGACAGCCACTCGACAATATTCAGGCAAGCAGCGTTGATAGTAATGGTGAGGCCCACCAAGCTAGCGACGGTCCAGGCCTGACTAGAATCTTGGGCGCCGTACGGGTTGATGGGCAGGGCGAAGAAGCCTTGCCTTGCTAGCCAGCAGTCCAGTGGGCCTTGGGGCTCATCTTCCAGTGTCCGCAAATAACATCCCAGGCAAAGTAGCTTCAAACACGACTTCAATGCCAGTGAAAATCCTGCATATCCTAATGCATGCAGATAGTCACCTCTGACGCATAGTATAGATGATGGTAGATGCAGCGCGCACAGCACAGAACAGCGCAGATGCGGAGGCGTGGATCTGGTCCCACGTGAAACCCACCATGCAGCGAGCCAAAGGCATCATCTGCTAGCTATCGAATGAAAGAAAACCAAATTCACTCATTTGCTGGCGGCATCCGCTTACTCTTCCAAAGTCTTCTCCAGTGACGTCACGTGTCGGCGCGTCGTTCGCTCCTTCCTCCTCTGCGCACTCCAGGCAGTCCGTGCGGCAGGCAGCCCTTCAACTCACCTCATAGCGACGACCGCTCCGCAGGCCTTTCAGCCCAAGCCATCCTCTGACAACACTACCCACAATGGCGTCCCAACCTCAGGCGCTGGCGGACCCCGCCATGCTGTCCAAGATCGACAAGCTCTTCGCCTGCAACGTCGGCCACCACATCGACCTCCCCCAGATCGTCGTTGTCGGCGATCAATCTAGCGGCAAGTCGTCTGTGCTTGAGGGCCTCACCCGCCTCCCCTTCCCGCGCGACAGTGGTCTCTGCACGCGTTTTGCGACGCAGATCACCTTCCGTCGCGCCCCCACCACTTCCATCAATGTGTCGATTATCCCCGGCAAGGACTCTAAGCAGGAGCACATCGACAAGGCGCGTGCCTGGAAGAAGTCGGACCTCGAAGAGCTGGACCAGGCTTCCTTCGCTTCCATCATGAAGGAGGTCCAAGGCGTCATGGGCATCGCTTCCTCTGCTGACCCTCAGTCCTCGTCTGCTTCACCTCCGAAGACTTTCTCCTCGGACGTCCTGTCGATCGAGGTTGTTGGCCCGTCCCAAGAGCATCTCACCGTCATCGATGTGCCTGGCATCTTCCAGCGCGTCACCAAGGACGTCACGACGAAGGAGGACAAGGACTTCGTGAAGGCCATGGTCTTCGATTACATGAAGAACCCTCGCTCCGTCATGCTGACTGTTGTTCCCGCCAACGTTGACGTCGCCACCCAGCTCATCCTCGAGATGGCTGAGGACGTGGACAAGCCGGGCCATAGGACGCTTGGAGTTTTGACGAAGCCTGATCTCGTCGACAAGGGCGCGGAGAAGGGCGTCATCGACATGGTCGAAGGCCGTTCGCACAAGTTGAGTCTGGGTTGGTGCCTCGTGAGGAACCCGGGACAGAAGGACGTCGATAACCCGGACTTCAACAGGTTTGTCGCGGAAGAGAGCTTCTTCCAGGCGGTGCCGCCGTGGAGTGGACTTCCGAAGGACCGTGTTGGAGTCGATGCCTTGAGGGAGCGTCTGCAAGTCATCTTGGCTGCCCACATCCGCCGCGAATTTCCTAAGGTATGCTTCCTCGATACAAGTTACCTGATTCTTCACTCACTGTTTTGGCTCCCGTAGGTCAAGCTTGAAGTCAACAAGAAGTTAAAGGAATGTAGAAAGGCCCTCGAGAGCATGGGTCCCAGTCGCGACACGCCGAACGCACAGTCGACGTTCCTCATCAACTTGGCGACGCGCTTCCAGGCTCTTACCACGCAGGGACTCGAGGCGAAATACAGCGACGACTGCTTCTCGATGTTCCCAGAGCTAAAGATTGCTACAGAGGTGGTCAGCCGCAATGATGTGCTCTCGAAGGACTTCGCCAACTATGGCCATACCTACGACTTCCGCACTACCACCGAACCCAGTGGCTTTCCTGATAGAAAGCCCAGCACCACGATGCAGCAGAGCGTCAGCAATGTCAGCCCCTTCGGCAGCGCTACTCCGATGAAGGTAGGATTTAGTTTTGGCGCTGGCTCCTCGTCTACTGCCCCTCAGCAAGCAACGCTCCCCGACAATCCCTTCGACATTGAGGTCGATACTCGTTGCTCTACGAGGAAGAAGGAATCCATCTTGGATATTGAGGATATACTGCATGACGACACAAAGCTGCGCAAGCCCAAGGCTGGAGGAGGGATGCTGCAGTGGATGAAGACGCTCTACAACAACTCCCGTGGCTTTGAGCTTGGCAACTTCGATCCATCGCTGCTCTCAACCTGCATGAAGGCGCAGTCAGACAATTGGGACGATCTGGCCAAGGGCTACATCTCCGACGTTGTGACGATGACGCACGCGTTCATCAAGACGCTCCTCAAGGTGGTGTGCCCAGAGCCCAACGCTCTGCAGCAGCTGGAGTCGCTGCTCATGGATGACTTGATGGTGCGCTACAAGAAGGCGGTCGACCAGGTGTCGTTCATCATGGTGGTGGAGCGGTTCGGTGTTCCGACTACGACGAACCACTACTTCAACGACAATCTTGAGACTTGGTAAGCAACGCAGCTGATATTGAGCTTACCGATATATGTACTACTCATTGTGATGCGTTCTAGTCGCAAGAAGCGTATCCGTCGGGATGCGGGGGGCCATTACACGCAGGAGATTGAAGGTCGTACTTATGTGCGGATTGATGACTTGGTGCAGAGCCGCCACATCAGCAACAAGGACCACACGATCCAAGACCTCCACGATATCCTCGAGTCGTACTACAAGGTGGCGCGCAAGCGCTGCGTCGACACGCTCTGCATGCAGGCGGCGGGATACCACCTTATCAGTGGACCGGAAACGCCGCTCAGGCTGTTCACTCCCGCCTTTGTGAGCAAGCTGTCGCACGAACAGCTCGAGGAAATCGCGGGTGAGGACGCGTTCGTCAGGCGCAGGCGCGGACAGCTGACCAAGGAGCAGGAGAACCTAGAGAAGGGTCGCAAAATTCTGCTGTGAAGAGCGGACACAGCGGAATGGCAGGCAGGATCCGAAGCGCACAGCAACAACTCCTCGGGTTCGGATCAGGGGCCCGGATTGTTGCGGCACAGGTTTGTGACGGTCAGGACGGCGAACTGCGAAAGACAGCAAGGAAGAACGGATAGCAGATTGGGCATCAGCGTGGTTTTTCTATGATGGTGGATGGTCTCTTTCCTTTTTCCTTGCAGGGATTGTAGATCTGGTGCCTGAGTCACTTGCATGCGGGAATTAGCTAGACTATTTTCTTTTACTCCCGCGCCACCCGCTACGCACTATGTCGGTTTGGGGTTGGACTGCCGTGCAATGTGCACGACTCTTCTGCAATGGTCGTGCGGTCCGACGTCTGGTTGGAATTGAGCGGGCCCAGCATCTCAAAACACCCGAGAGATCCGAGCAGAGACGGACGCCAATGGCCGCGTCGCAAGCCACCGATCGTTATCTCACCTCGAGCGTAATATCAAACGCACCCGGCGCTGGGTTGAGCAACAGGCTGGCGGGCCAATGGCCGCGCGAAGCACGGCGACCCGGACCGCGTGCAGTCAAGAATCAAGGGTCCACGGCCGCGCCTCCAACCTCGCCCATCCTCATCCTCTCGCACTCGTGCCCCAATTAATCTGATATGGTCCCAAACGGGCACGGAGGCATGGATGCTTGCGTGTGACCCGAGCATCAACCGGCGTGCGCATGCCTCTACCCCGCGTTTCGAGTCCAGCTCTCCGTCTCCCTTCCCACGACCACCCGTCCAAGCTGCGCGCTGTGCGCACAACCCTCTACGTCGGGGGACAGAGGGAGATAAGCCCAGGCATCCCTCCCTCCCCTACCACCAACCCCCCCCTGGCCACCTCCGGCACCTCTCGCGCAATCCGCGGCGCAAGCAGAAAGGAAAACCACTGCCGCCCACCCGCCGCGACCTCTGCACTCGCTCGTATCGCCCCCTCCCAACAACGTTCGACCTGCCATCCGCACACCAGGACTGCCATCGCTCCCGCGCCGCCCCGCGCCGCCCCGCGCGTAGTGTCGCTTCCCTGACTCGGACGCCTCGCGCTACGGCGGTGGGGAGGCGAGGGGAGGCGAGAACGGCGTTGCGAGGCATGTCCTTTCCGGCCGGACGGCCCAATCGCGGCCGCCGCTGTCCGCGATGCGATGCGGCGGTCGGCGCGCCTGTCGGCGTCGTGCGCGAAGGCGGGCTGCTTCCCTCCCCTCCCTCCCGGGCCTGGGCGTCGGCATCGGCTTCGGCATCGGCATGCCGCGCGGTGGGTGTTTCGGGCGAGATGAGGTAGGCCGAGCCCGGCGGGCGGGAAAGTTGGGGTGTTGTGGGGACCGCGCTGCAGGGCGGTCGTGCTAAGGCGGCGCGTCGGGGGGATGGGTGCTTCGGCTGCTTCGTGAGTGGGTTGAGGACTGGCTCAGGGCGGCCGCGCTCCGGATGCCGTGGCGCTGGACGCTGCCGTCGGGTTTTCCGGCTGCGAGAGGGGCTCGGCGCGTTGGGCTGTGCTCCGTCGCTGTCTGAGGCTGCGGAGTTGATGCGCGCTAGACGACGGGCTGTTGTGTTTGAGGTGGGTGTCGTTGCGTTGGATGCCGCCTAGCCCCGTGTTTCTGAGAGCTTGGGACGGGGGCTTTGCATGCTCTTATACTGACGAATATATCTGGGTTGGAATGTAAGAGGTGTGTACGCATTCAAGACTCGCGTTATATTTTTCCTTCGCAGTTCCAGTAAGACCCAAGCGTTACCCGGAGATGTGACCCCAATCATCTACCGCTGTCCACCCATCTCTTTTTCTTACTCTATCCAGAAGCACATACCCACTCCCCATTAGATCCGTAGCGTAGAGGCTCGTCTCCTCCCTCGCGAACTTCAGCACATGCACCAAACTACCATCCACTTCCCGGCTCGATACTGCTGCTAACACACCCAACGATAACCTCCAGAGTGCAGCCCAAGTCGAGCCCACATTGACATTTCCGTGGTTTCTACAGGCTCTAGATACGATCACAGAGTACCAATGTCTGCAAAAGGTGGCACACGGAGACCATATCACGACCTGGTGATACGCCAGTCAACTAATTCAAGAAACCGGCGGAGAACCTTCACATCGACAAACAATTGGTGAACCGCCACCCCTCACGAGCCAAAGAAAATCCAGCCCCTAGTTTCCGCGTCCGGAGTTTCTGTGATTATTACTTCCGTTTGCGTATTTCTCCCTCCCGGAGATGCCTCGGTGATGGAATATTGGGCTCCGCTCTCCCGTACTTTTGTCCCCGAAGGGTTATGCCGCACGCTCAGGAAAGAGAGCTGTACTCGAATATGGAACGCCATCAATGTTGCGCGATGAACATCCGGAACGAAAGCTTCGCTAGGCCTCTTAGAGGACTCCTTTCTCCGGATTAGATTTATCGGAAAGAGATGAGATCGCAGATGTCTAATTGGTCTATAACGAGCTATCATTCCTTCCGCAGGACATGCATTTATCCTCTTCCGGAAGCGACTTCGTTCCTCCCATCAATACTTGATAAGAACGAATTCCCATATACCAGCTGAAGGCCGGTTAAGCCTCTGCTACTATCCGTGGGCAGCGTTTACCGGGAATCAAGGACTTCTGTTATATATTCCCGTCTCTTATAATCATAGAACTGTAAAGATCATATATTAAACAGCTGAACAGCTAGTAGTATAACTTACTGACACTACAGATATTTGCCTTGCTTTCGGAATAACACTTCATTAAAAAATAGCAGTTGAGACGAACGACCGCTACTGACTGCACTGACTACATCCTTTTGCCATGAAGACTCCAGACTTCAAGTTCCATCTATCCCACACGTCTAGACAGGATGGTCAATGGGACGGTCAAGTGGACGGCCATTAGTCCTGACCGGCCCGGGCCCCGGCACCGACACATCCAAGTCCGCACTATCCACGCGCGGAGTATGCTTCTTCCTGCCACCACCGCCAGCTCCCGCAGCGCCGCTCGCGCGACTCAGACGAAACGCCCCATCCATCACCTTCCTGCCGCGCCAGTTCGTCCTGGTCCAGAACGCGGCGTCCGCCCTCCCGCTCCCGTCGTGCCCTCCGCGCCCCGCCCCGCCGCCCTCCCCCTCAACCGCCGCGACCAGCCTGTTCCGCTCCCACAGCTGCTCCTTGACCAGCCACGGCAGCAGCCGCGCCTCGAAGTTCGCCCGCCCCTCCATCTCGCGGATCACCCACTCGCGCAGCACGACCTCCTCCTCGCGCCGCTCCTCCACCCCGTACCCCCACAGCCATCCACCAGCCTTCGCCTCCTCCTCCGGCCGGCTCCGCCACTCGGCGCCGTGCCCGTCAGGCGCGCCGGTCGACGCGCGGCGCTGCTCGCGCCACCCCCAGCCGCGCAGCGCGGGCGGGCGGTACGGCAGCAGCAGGGCGTTGCGGAAGGCGTCGACGCGGTGGCGGACGGACGGGTGGACGGACTCGTTGGTGGCGGCGCCGGGCGCGTAGTAGCGGCCGGGGGTGCGCGGCTGGCTGCGGCCGGCGATGTCGAGGCCGAAGAAGCAGGCGAAGAGGGCGCCGGCGTCGACGTTGTGGCCCTCGGCCCAGGTGGTGCGGAGGAGGTGGGTGGAGGTGGAGGCGCGGGCGGAGGCGCGGTGCTTGCGCTTGTACGGGCTGGCGGGCGGGTGGGCGAGGGGGAGCGCGGGGAGAGGCGGCGCGATGAGGATGCGTGTGCAGGCGGCGGCGTCGAAGGCGAGGAGCCCGTCGAGGTTGTCGCACATCCAGGCCAGCGCAATGTCGTCGCTGTCGCTGGCGTCTGGCTGCCACACGTTGAGCAGCGTGTTGCCGCCGCCGACCGATTCGTGGTAGCCCGGGAACCAGCACTGCTTGAGGTTCGGCACGACCTTGTGCTGCAGCGGGTCTGGGCTGTCGCTGCGCGGGCAGTGCGTGCAGTCGTGCGGCTTGAGGTAGCGCGGGTCGAGGTACCACAGCGTGGGCGTGAAGGCGCCGCGGTGCTCGTCCAGCGCGAGCGCTTGGAAGGCGTTTTCGATGCCTGGGGGTTTTGTTAGTGGGAGGCGTTTGGGAGCACTGGGGCACTACTCACGGTAGTTAAGGGCTGTGTCGTGGAACTCGAACCGCTCGTTGATTTTTGGGAACAGGGTTGTCACCATGCTCTTTGGCAACCCCAATGCTCCGACCTGGTCGTCGGGTCAGAAATATCGGTTCTGTCCGTCCAGAATGTGTGAACTTACCGTGTCCCACACGCCAATGGCTTTGATAGTGACCTCTTGCATCCCCGACTGTAATCTATTCACGTCTTCGGAAGCTTTAGAGTCTTGAGCCCAGTCCCAAAAAGTTACATCGGTGAGCCTCTCCTCGTGTTTGCTGGTGCCGTACTGGCGGTAGATATCATAACCATATTGAAAGTCCGAGAGACATTCTGGGCGGAGGAGACCCTAGGCGAAAGGTCAATTCAGGGGCCAGACAGGCGGTTGCACAACACTGACCATTGTAGTCACCACTCCCGCAAGAGCACGGGCCGTGTAAGCGCCCCTGGAGAAGCCGAACATGAATATTTCGTCGCCTGGATTGTAGTTGTTCGACAAAAAATGGTAGCACTCGATGACGTTCTCGTCAAGTCCCCAACCGAAACCCGCTACAGTCATGGAGCTTGCGTCAGTTGTTCGTTGCTTCGGCTCAGACTTCGGGACGTGCTACATACCTGCCCCCACGCCTGCTATGAAGCTAGTCAGCTCCGGGATGGGCAAATACGGCATGGACCCGGAAATCAAGGTTCCCGACCCATTCGATGCTACCCCTCCCTGGTAGTAAATGACCTGTGGTACATGGCCTGCCTCTTTATCCTCACGAGCTAGCATGCGAGCTAATCTAGCAACATTGGAAGGGTTGGTGGCATTGCCTCTGTCAGAGGCTTGCCACGTTCCATCGCAGCAGATAATAATACGCTTTTTGTTGTACTCTGTTGAACGGTGTTCATGATCGTTGTGTGGCGAGTCGTGGTTGAACATGGTTGCTAAAGATGCGTGAAAAGGGTGTGGAGAACAAGTAGAATAGGGAGCCTCACGGGAGAACTTGTTAAATACTATGTCGGTTCTCACGCATGCATTAGAAATAGAGCAATCACATGCTGGCCAGAGTAGGGGTCTGTTTTCAGCCCGCCGTTCTCAGAGAGGCGCGTTTTGTGGCGTACCAACGAAACACAGCTCCAGCGTAAGTGCTATAATCGTCAGGCTATGTCACAACAAGCATGTGATTCTCATTTATTTCGTTAGAACGAACAATTGGAATTCAGACTAACGTAAACTCCCGTTTGAAATCCAGATGCAGTCCCGACAAGGAGACACTTTCGACCATTTTCTTGAATCACGAGTGCATACACCGACAGGGCTTAGAACTTAGTCCCAATACGTTTACATCTGTCTGAAACTACTCAAGAAAGCTATGGGGCTCATCACAACAGAACAATACTCCATTCAATTGCATACTTTGCTACCGAGTCGCTTCAGTTTCCTTTACTTCCCCACCTTCTTCTTGGAGACACCACGCTCGCACCATTTCATGTGTTTATTGACAATGGGATAGACGTCCTTGTAACTGTCCTTGCCCATCCACGAATCCAAGTGGCCATAGCCGGGAATGACCCTGCGCTGATACAACTCGGTGCCGAACTTCTCCCTCAGCATGTCGTAGCTGGTGTTCGTGCACTCGGGGTCGTATACGACGTTCTGGCCGCTGCTGATGAACAGGATTGGCACGCCCTCGAGGCGGCTGAGGTTTTTGTCGGTGACGAGGCTGTTGCCGTGGTTGTCGATGGCGAAGCCCTCCCTGCCCATGCGCATGAGGTGCGAGAGGGCCTTCATGTGGATGCCGCCGACGAAGTTGGCCAGGCGCGAGTGCGTGGCGCGGTTGAGGTTGTCGTGGTTCCACAGCCGGCCGAACGCCAGCGAGCTGCGGTGGCAGACGGTGCTGTTGCACAGCTCGTTGCTCTCGCCGACAGGATAAAAACGGAGCACCTGGTCCATCAGGAACTGGAACGGCCACGCCGAGAGCACCGACCCCGGCGTCGCGACCGGGAACCACGCCGTGCGCGCGAGCAGCCGGTACAGCTTGGGCAGGAGGCTCGTTGCAGCTTTGACGCGGTTGACGCCGCCGAAGCGGTGGGCGAAGAAGACCTGGCTGGCGCAGACGCCTTGGATTTGCTCGGTCGGCAGGCTCCCGTCGAGCAGGCCCATGGAGGTGGCCACGGAGCCGAGGCAGTGGCACACAATGTACATCTTGGTTTTGTGTTCTTTGTAGATTGCCTTCATGGCTGCCTGCACGTCGAGGCGGGCGTCGTAGCCTGTCCAGCCTTGCTCTGCCGTGGGAGTGCGTCCGACGCGCAGGACAATGACATACACGTCCATGCCCTGGTCAAGGAAGTACTCGACGGCATTCTGCTTGATGGTTGGCAGCGAGTAGATTTGCTCATCGACCGACGCGCCAGGTACCATCAGGACAGGAGCCCGTGTGGGGACACGGTTCGGCGAGCGCCAGACCTTCATCACCAGCTTCACGCCATCTCTGGCGGTGATGTGGATGTCGCTGGACTGGGGCTTGCTGGAGCTACCGCTGTATGCAGTATCACCCGGGAACTCCAGCTTGCGCAGCTGACCCAGGAAGTACTGGGCTGTGTTCTTGGTGAAGAAGCTGAGGAATCCCGCTGTGCCCAGAAGTTTGTCGAGAAGCCTTCCGCTCGTCGGTTGGAAGCTCAAGAGCTCGGACGCAAAGTCGCTGAATGAGATGTAAAGCATGCCCCTGCCGACGACCTCATCATTGTGCGTGATGGTCGTGTACAGCGACGTTGTCGCGTGCCAGGTCTTGCTCACAGAATAGGCCATGTCGGATCCGACCTTCTTGAAGCCGTGGAGGTTGTACTCCTTGCCCTCGGTGCTCAGAAGCGTGAGGTTGTAGACAAAGTTGGTGCCGTCCGAAATGGCGGCGTCCGGGGTGAAGAAGTTGACTGTCCCGCGGAGCACCAGCAGTGGGTCCTTCGACAGGGCCGCGCAAGAAAACGTGCCGGTTGCCACGGCGGCGTGGTCAACGCACTGCACCACTAAATGGCGTTAGCAAGGGCGATTTAATGCGAGGACGCCGAGCACCTACAGTCTCGCACGCTGAATGCGTCTACGCTGAGGTAGAATCTGGCCGCGCTGGATCTTCCCCTGGCCACTCGTTCTGCCGTTTGGAAGTCGTCGATATCACCTCCAATGTGCATGTGGCCCTCCATAATCTCCGTAAATCTCACTCCGGAGTCCGCGGATGATGATTTGATCAGTCGCTCCGTCTTCTTCATCTCAGGTGTCATGGCATATGACTTCTTGGGCTTGCCGAAGAGATTAAGAGGGCCGTTCTGTTCCTTGATGAGCTGTTGTACGTCTCCCCATCCACGCTGCGTGGCAATGTGTTGCAGCGATCTTTCAGCCAGGGCGGTGATTGTTGCGAATGGGTTGACACCTATTAAGTCAGCCGGAGTCGTTGATGCAATCACGGGCACGTACCTAATGCGGTGGGGACAATGGCGCCGTCGACAACCACGAGTCCCTCGTAAACTCCATCGCCGGTCTTGTCCTTGAACACCTGTCCAAAGCTATTTGTAGCACCAGTGTCTCCATTGTTGTCTCTGGCCATGATGGCCCCGCCCAACGGGTGCACCGTGATTTCCTTCTGGCCGAAGTCTGATTGCCATGTTAGCCTGATCTCACTCGTCTAGTGAATATACGCACAAGTATAAAATGGCGAGTTGATCATGGTGCCTCCAATGGCATTTGTCGCTCTCGCAAGGGTGTCGTTCAACTTCTTCACGTGGCGGGTTCGGCCAACGCCGAGGAACTCGAGGTATGGCTTGTCGCTCTCGAGAGACAGGTTGGCCTCGTTGCTATCGTGAGACATGATGAGATAGGTCTGGGTGCGATTGACCGAGCTTCCTGGCAAGTACGGCCCCACAAATGGGAGCCTGGCCTGCGTTCGGGAGGCGAAGTGTCGCAATTGCTCAATGATCCCCCACTTGGATGGAAATATTTTGTCGGGAGAACCCTCCAGCATGTACTGGAATAATCCGGCCAGCGATTCAGGAATAGCGCCTTCTTCGATGACATGCCCGTCCAGAACGTTTGGAGACGTCTTCTCGTCTCTGTTGTCAATCACGCCAGTGATGGTGGGACCAGCCGGGTGAGAACGCGGTTTCTCACTGCCAATGCTGTTGACGCATTCGTCTGTGTTGTAGCCTGACATTCGCCGTCAGCTGCTGTCGGCGCTCAGAGGGCAAGCCAATTCCTTTGATCTCTTACCGAAAGCGAGAATGTCGCCGTTGCCGGACATTTTGGTGCCAACGTAGTCGGACATGGTCAGTCCCTGTCTTTGCGAACGGAGCAGGATTTCTGTGCTTCCAATGGAACCAGCCCCGAGGAAGCACACCTCTTTCTGCCGCCAGTCTCAGCACGGTATTGATCCATAGAAGATGCACAGACTTACTGCTCGAACCCACATCAGGTCGCTGTAGATGGCGTTTTTGAATGCAGCACGGCCGTCGCCATGCCACGCGTAAAAGATGATGTATCCGTTGCCGCTTGGATCCTCGCGTATGTATCGAACTTCGCACTCGCAGAAAATCTCGGCGCCATGGTTCCACGCATCAGGCAGGTAGTTCATCAGCACCGAGTTCTTGGAGCCGTCATTGACACCCGTGCAGTCCTGACCCGAACCGGTCGACGCCTTCATCATAACGCCAGCGTTGTTGAGACCATTGTGGAAGAAGGTTGTCTGCGGCACTCGTTTGAAGTTTTGTTCCTGATATAGAGCCTTCGCTTGCTTTTGAAGCACCGAGAGCTTTTCAAGAGGGGGGTATGATTCAGGATACTCGGTAGGCTGCAGCATAGTCCGCGCGCGGTCGTAGTCTGCAACGGTCAGCTCTGGTCGTGACACCGAGGCGGGTCACCAACATTCATCAAGATCATCCGGATTGCCTCGTACGTCTTTGGGCCAGCTGGGCAATTGGAGGGTTCTCTTGTCGCACTCCAAAAACACGTTGGCGTTCAGAAGCGACGTGCCACCGAGACCTGTTGTTGTGTTAACCCTGAGTGCGCATGTCGCCCATGTCGCGCTACACTCACCATTGGCGACGAATGCATTCTGGCCCTCGCCGACAATCAGGTGATACAAGCCCGTGGGGCCTGTGAGTCCGAAAGCAAGGTCGCAAATCTTGCCACTACGAGTATCCGGGTTCAGATTGCCAGAAGCATGGATTTCCATCGCGGCTTCGACGAGGTTGGCTGGGTACTCTCCAGCTATGCGCAAGCTTCAGCAATCCCGCAGGTTGGTAGAGATTCGGGGTACGTACGCCATTTTTCTTTTCCCAGCTCCAATATGGCCACGCTTTTGCCTGCCCTGGCGGCTCTGCTGGCCGCGACACCTCCACCGTAGCCTGATCCGATAACGACAACGTCGTATTCCGGCCTGATCAAAGGTACGGGCCTGCTGAGGCGCGGGAACTTGGTGGCCTCGGCCAGCTTCTCACCAACTGCAAAATGAGGTTCATCCGCGACTCGCGGAGCGTCCAGCGGCCTGGCCGGTGTGTCGCGCAACTTTTTGCTCTTCGCATCCTTCTTTGAGGCTGGCCCGTCGGGTTTGCCAATCTGCTCACCGCCAACGGGACCGCCGGTCAGATGTTCATCAATCTCCGACGGCGAGTGAGGCTGCGAATTGAAAAGGCGGCCTGGTGCCATGGTGCTGAAGTGTCGACGAAGTGGTACTGTCCAAGCGAGAGTTCCCTGCAATTGGACAGGAACAGTTTTCCAGGAGTGTTCTTGGTACTCAGCTCCTGGGCGTGGCCTTATATATCAAAGAACTGAGTACACTCTCTGCTCTGCGATCATAATTCCGGTTTGCATCCCTTCGGAATCCCATATCTAGCCGTTTTCAGTACCAATGAAAGCAATCTTCAGTCGTGGAGCGCAGATATGAGGACTTACATGTGACAGTTGAGCTCCATTGGCAATCAACGGGTCCAGCTTGAACCCTGCCTTCTGATACAGCAAGGGACACTCAGCTAGTTTTTTGGTCTTGGCCGTAAAATACTGGCGGCGCATTCGTCTAGCGCAACTTAGTGACATTTTAGTGCCTGGCATGTGATAACAGCAGCAGTTTTCTCCTGAACAACCATACCACCCAGTTCCATGACGATGGTAGAATTTGAAGAGAAATCCGTGCTCTCGTGCGCCGGATAACAACCCGGACCTTCACCGTCAAGATTTCCTACTCTTGCATGCACCCACTGGCATACCAATTCCACATGCACGACCGGATACGGACGATGGTATTTCGGTAGAATGCTGGCTTGCGGATGCGGTTGCTGGTGCACTAAACTCGATGCGACATGGAATGCCAGGTGCGGGGATGTTCAGCGGGAAGAAGCAACACGAAAATCTGTCGTCGGGAACGCATTAGTCGGGACCATCCGATCTGGCTTCTAGCCGCTGAAAACGTTCAAAATTAGGTTCTCCGATAAAATAGCACCACGCTAACTAACGTCTCCAAGCTGGCATTCCGTGAACTCGGCGCGGTGGCTGGATGAGAAGACCAGAGACGTAATTTCTTAGTCTTTTTTTTTTTTTTTCTTGTTTGAAATGTCTCGTGGTCTTCTGACGGAATAGAGCTAAGTTACCACTTCCTCCTTAGTCGCGATGTCCTTTAGCGTTTTCCACTCGCACATGTTTTGAGGAAGGCAGTAGTGACCCAGCAGCTGTCATCAAAGCTGCTCAATGAACCACCCAATCCTTATTGGGCTCAAATCTATTTGTTGATCAATATCCCAACGCCGTGGACTTATCATCGATGGTTGACTTAATCGGGAGAAAGTTTGACAAGACCCTCAAAGGTATGTGTGCTTCTTGAATCATGTCGGTTTGTGTATAGTGGAAGAACATCTGCACCTTTCGCTTTAATCTATTGCTAATACAGGCCCAAATGGCTTGGAAGTCAGAAAACAACATGCATTAATCAATATTTGTTGCGAGAACAGACTCTTTTCCCCCGGTGTTTTGAATTCTACGTTTGTGAAGTTCAAGTTATTTCGAGCCGCCATACTCACTAGTGCAGCTGCACGAACGCCTCGTTCTAGTGTCTTGTGATGAAGTGGAATGTTATCAATGATAATGAAGGTGAGCCATAGCCCCTAAGCATATTTTCGTAATCGACGGTTGAGTTTGGATGTGATATGACACTAACGCGTGTTTACTCGTGCTGGACCGACTTTCAAGCCGGACCATGCTTGGGAGGAATATTTTGGGACTGGCGAGAATTTTTGCAGCTTGATCGGATGTTCCCATCACCGGCTTCTCGCGGAAGTGCATGTGTGGCACCATGGACAACATAGCCATGCAAGGGAATCCGCCTTGCCAGACGATCGAGCCACGCGACGAAGATCGAAGACGAAGAACAACGATGTGGATGCCGTGCGTGTTGTAAGTGGCTGGGACAGAGCGAGGCGTGGTGATTACTTGCATGCCACCAGCGCTAAGCCTCCGCCTCTGACGTACGTCGAGGATCCCCCGGTGCCCCGCACGACCCTGCATACGAGCACATACAAACAGCTTCTAGGCCCCAGCTCCCAGCCTAAAAGATCTCCAGATCAACGCACTAATCCACAGCTGCGCCCTTCCTCCCGGTCCACTCGACACCACGCGAACCGCCCGCCCACCATGAAAATCGCCATCGCGGGCGGCACGTCCCCCACCCTCGGCCACGCCATCGTCTCCGCGCTCCTCCGCAACCCGCACAACACCCCAGTCATCCTCTCCCGCTCCGCCACCTCCTTCGACCCAGCAGCCCCCTCCTCGACAACCACGCTCTACGGCGCCGAGCTGCGGCACGTCGACTACACCGACCCGCACTCGCTCGCCGCCGCGCTGCACGACATCCACACCGTGATCTCCGTCATCAAGCAACCCGACCCGCACGCCATGGCCGCGACGCAGACGGCGCTGCTCTCCGCCGCCGCCGCGGCTGGCGTGAAGCGGTTCGCGCCGAGCGAGTTCGGCGTCGGCGCGGCCGAGCGCGTCGATGCCACCGCCGACAAGGAGCGCGTGTGGGCGGCGTGCCGCGCCAGCGGGCTCGAGGTCGCGCGCTTCCGCTGCGGCCTCTTCATGAACTACCTGGCCCTGGGCGGCCGCGAGTTCGGCAGCGCCGTCGCGAGGGAGAGGGCCTGCGCCGGGCTCGCGGATGCGGCGCCCGTCATCTGGGATTTCGAGGCCGGCGTGGCAGAGCTGCCGGTTGGGCCGGATGGGAGGGCGCCGAGGGTGACGTTGACCGAGATTGATGATGTGGGGAGGTTTGTGGCTGCGGCGTGTGGGTTGACGGAGGGGACGTGGGTGGAGGAGATGGGGATGGTGGGGGAGACGATTGGGTTGGAAGATGTGGTGCAGTTGGTGAGGGAGTGTTTGGGGGTGGACTTGAAGGTGAAGAGGGTGGCAAGGGATGAGTTGGAGAGGAGAGTAGCGAGTGTGGACGGAATTGGGAGGACGAGGGAGGAGGTGTTCAGGAAGATGATTGCTCAAATAGAGTTGGTGATGTTGGAAGAGAAGGAAGGTTGGGGAATCATTGAGCCAGTGTTGAACGAGATGTGCTTGCATACAAAGCCATTGAGCGTGAGAGAGTATCTACAAAACTACCGGTAACAAGTCAAGAAAGGCAAAGAGGGTGGGGTTGAAGCTCAATAACAAGGCCCTCAAGGCATGTAATATCCACAAACATCAATGTATCAAGATTCCGAATGGGCTTTTGACGAGAAACGCTAACTGCAAGATCAAAAGGACCATTCAATCTTACGTAGAGATGGGCAGATATACAGAAGTTTTTTTTTTTTTTTTTTTTTTTGGAGAGCATACCCCGTTCACTGTGGAAGTATGAGACAAGAAGCGTGGGCTGGCAGATTCTGAAATCAGAGAAAATAAACCCATACCACTACCATTGCCGGGAGCTTTCTAGATGAAATGGTTGGACAACAAAGTGCAAGGAAACAAGGAGGACGGTTAACTACGGAAGGAAAGAGTGCTCTACCACTCTTTTCATTCCTATTTCTAAAGCCTATCTGAATCCCGAATCTCTTAGCCACGTTTTCGTTTTTGTATGTCGTCATGTCCCCTTCCACCATGTCCCAGAAACCATCCTCATCCAAATCCCCTCAGATTCCAGTTCCTGAAAAATCCCGCAGCAAGCTGATCAGCAAGAAAGCAAACAAAATCCCCATCCCTATCACCGTATCAATCCACCACGTCCTCCCCAACCTCTTCGCCATCCCCATCATCCTCCCCAACACTCTCATCACCTTCCTCAAATCCCACCATCTCCGTATCCTCCATGGCATCATACCATAGATCCTCTTCATCCACGCCATCATAGTCATCATCCTCGTCCTCCTCATCCACTACACCCCCACCTCCATTGACCGCCGCTTCAGCACCGCGCTGCTGACCGAGCACGGCAGGCATCGCAGGCTCCTCCACGACCTTTGCGAAAAACGGGTGTTTCGCGTTCAGGGGTTTGCCTTGACACACGTATCCCATAGGCGTGTGCGTGAAGTCCTGGCCCTTGCGACGGACGGCGAGCCACTCCTGAAGAAAGGTGAGAGGCTTGGCCGTAAAGCCAGCAGGAGCCGTGATTTCCGCCGTTCCGTTGTGCTTGACGAAGTCGCCGGTCTGTTCCGGAACACCGCCGTCGTCGAGAAGCTCCGCGTCCGCGTGAGAGGGGATGTTGACAGTGTCGTCTGAGTCGACCACGTCGTCCTCACGCAGGCCCAAGTACTTTGTCATGCCGGAGAGCTCGTCGAACTCGAAGTACAGACGTCCAGCGAGGAGGCCGAGCTCGATCTTCATCCAGTCTGGCGCCTTCCAGTCGCGAGGCGCGGTGGGGATGGAGTAGTAAGTGAGGTCGTTGAAGTGCAACATCTTGCGGGTGACTGGCGCTGCGTACGTGAGGAGGTAGGTGACCGGATTTTTAGCCTTGCGGACGAGGGGGATTAGTACCTCCGCTTCCTCAGGGACAACCACAATGGCTGTGTTAGTCTCGGTGCTCCAGAGGATCCAGTTGACTTGGCGCTGCAGATTAAAATTAGCCTGAAAATGATCACTGGAATAAAAGTTAGACTTACGAGGAAGTTATCGTTAGCACGGGGCAGAACAACGGTTCTCGAGAACTCCTTCGAAACGAAGAGCCTTGAGTTGATCATGTCGCCATTAATCCGGTACTTTAGACCCAACGCGGTACGACGCAAGGTAATGAAGATGTGCTCGTATCCGGCAGACCCAGCTGCCAGCCTTCCCGTTTTAGCGAAGGCAATGATGTCCTTGTGAAGACCGCCGAACTTGTGAGGTGCGAAATACACAGGTTTCTGCACTTCCCGAACGCTCTCTACCTCTTGCGCCACCTCCCTCTCTTGCTCCACTTCCTGAAGAGCAGAGCCGTGGACAGCATTGCCATGGTCTTGAAATCCCTTGCGGCGCCTGTTCAGGTCTTTCATGAACGCTGCAATTTGCGGGGAGAAAGTGTTGAGAGTCTTGTTCAGTTTGGTCTTGGTCCTCGGCTTGTACAGCTGTTCCAACGTTTGGTGTTCCGTCTGTCGTAGCTCCTTAAGACAGGCGTCACGTTGATCCACATCTGCAAGGAAGTTGGGGTTGTCGCACATAGCCTGCGACCTCCGACAGAAGTCAGCGCCCTGAGAATAGTATAGTGGCTGAAGCTGCTCGATGCCGTTGCAGGTCTGCTCCAAAAGCCAGCACACGACGTCGTAGGAATCAAGGGAGCTTCCGGGCCTGAGGTTTCGCTGGTCGAGGATACTCTGGTGGACTTCTGGAGTCGAGAAGAACACCACCGATTGCGTAGTTGCCAGCTGGCGCAGTCTCATGGCAGCTACTTTTCGCGTTAGCATTTGATATCTCATAGTAAATGTAGAAAAGTTCAGACAAACCTTGCACTGTGTGATCTTTGCTTTGGCCAAGACCTAAAGTTAAAGCACCTTTGGCGTACAGGGGCATTTTCAAGTCCGTACCACGAGTGTGGGCCTCATCAAGGTATACGAGGCACTCGCTCAAGTTATCAGCAAATGGACTTGCGAGAAGTGGAACAGTTGTGCCGTTGCGGTAGAGAATGAAAGGCCGATTGTCTTTGTTGAAGAAAAGGGCTGCCTTGGCATCATTATCAACACGCAGCCAAGCCTTGACGAGATTGTAGTTGTCCATTTCCAGGATCTGAGCGCCTGCGTCAAGCAACATCCGAATCTTGTGCTTTTGAAGCTCGTGAAGGAAAAGAAATTCGGAGAGGCGCCTTCCTTGATCGTCCGCAGCAAGGATATAGCGCCTATTGCGTGGCTGCAGCAGATAAGTGAGGACTTCTGCGTTGGTATGCGAGAGACCTGGGAGATCCTGCTGTTTTATGGTCAACGGGAGAAGAGTCCGGTTGTCGTTAGTACCACTGAACCCCGTGGTCAACGGCCTATGGCCGTTCAGGTTCGCATCCGGTGATTGAGAAATAGTCAAGAGGGGAATATCCCATCCGGATGACTGCAGTTTGAGCTTGAACTGCTTAGCGTGTCTCGGAAAAACGAAATGATTCAGGTAGTAGTCAATCACGACAATGCTGAATCGTAAATGTTGCCAGATTTCGCGTAATTGAGCTTCATCATCAACGTTGATGACGTTCCACTCTCTCAGAGAGCCAGGTATGCTAGCGCCGCTGTGCATCCAACGGTCGTACTCGCTTGACGGGTCATCTGACTTCACCACGTGCTCAAGGGCTTGCCGGAGCCGATCCAAGGAAAGACCTTCAAAGTAGAACGAAAGGCAAGTAAACAAGATGGCAACGTCAGGATGACCCCACTCGGCCTGGTCGGATGGGACACCCTTTGCATGATATGGCACTGCGATCGGGTCTCGATGAGGATGGAGGCCGTATTGAACAGACCACCTTTTCTTGAGAGTCAGCAGCAGTATCCTATGCACAAGCAGGCCTCTAAGAAGATGAAGGTTCTGCTTGGCGACTGGCTTGTCTGGAAACATGGCCTGGATCCTATCCGTAGTTGTTTGACGGACAACGGCGTCTGTAATGTAATGCCGAATTGCCTGGCGGTCAGAAAGAGAGCAATCACGGGTCGGGAGGATTGAAGTCTGCCCACGGAGAATGTCGTTCACGATCCGCGTAATCAGGGCATCTTCCAAATCCTTTCTCAAGAAGAATACCAGCGGAAAACCTCCAACGGATCTTGTGACTACCCCGACACTCCTTGGAAACTCCTGCTGCAGATTCCAAATGTGAGATTCAACCAAACGCAGTAACGTCTCTGTCGTCTCCCAGCGATGAGGGTGGCCATCAACTGTTGTTTGCTGTCCGGAAGGATAGATGAGTTGAGTACGGACGGCAAGAGTGAAATCTGACTCGTCCAGAATGTCCCGGCAGACCTTTCGCATCCACGATTGAACATTGACCATCGGAGTGGCCTCGGCGATGCGGCTGTCAGAGACTCGTTGCAAGCCACTAAGCATGAAAGACATGACATGCTCAGGAATGGCAATCATGATGCCAGAAGCCGACATGATGTCTTTGTGAATATCCCAAAAGGCCTTCGTCGTGTTCTGTGCAGTTGAGGTCTTGCGCGAGAACGGTACATGTCGGAGCTCGCGGCCCAGTAAACCTCCCAAACGCCCATGCACGAGTTGTGCTGTCTGCAAGAGTAAAGCTTTCGGAACAACAAGTCGAACAAGCCTCTTTGTGTCGGCGAGAGAAGCGGCAACCATTGGCATGATGCACGAAGTTTTGCCTTGGCCCATGTTCATTTGCAGGACCGAATTTGACCCAGACGCTGGTGAGATGGTTGCACGAGCAACGTCGACTTGGCCTGGCCGGATGAGTAAGTTTGCATCGATTTCCAAAAGCAGCCAGTCAGGATCATTTTCTGGCTGCCAGTTCTCGTGTCCTGCGTGAGCTTGCTCTTCTTGGAACACTTGCATTTTGCTCTTTATGTTGGCCTCCCGCATGCGGAGGATTCTCTGGAGGTGTGTGATGGAGATCGCAAACTCCAAAACACATTCTCTCATCCCAGACCCAAACACCGCTTTGGTGGTGGAGCGGAGCTGCTCCAATAGTGCTACTGTTGTGGTGCAAGGCCACAAACCGCCTTCTTTCAACCACTTCGCTCGAGGATCGTCTCTCTCCAAGGCATGAAGGATGGTCTCGTATTGCCTCTGAACTTCCTGACGAGCTTCTTCGGTGGCTATAGAGAGCTGAATTGGAAGAATCGGGTTTTCGACCCTCTTGGGCTGGATATGAAGAGACTTGAGCGAGTCCAGGCTTTGTTTCAAGTCTCGTGCGTAGTGCCTCTTGACCGTAGATTTGGATTTCGAGAGAGCTTGAACAATGTTTTCAAGCTGCGACACCTCCTGGCTCACTGCAGCGGACTCTTTGTTGTCTTTCAATTTCTGTCTGGGTCCGGTTGGAATATTCTCCTTCATCACCAGAGCATTCGTAGACGAGAACCTGGTGCTACCGTTGACGCCATCACTGTTGAATCCAGGCAATAAGTCGGACGAGCTTTCCGCGTTTCCTTGGTAGAGCCGAGCGGAGGGTTTAGCAGACTTGAAGACGGGCTTTTGAAGTAGGTCCGGCGCGAGAGATGGTATTTCGCCGCCACGATTATCTGTGAAGAACACTTCCTCCTCGCTGGAAAACACTTCCGACGGTTTCATGACGAGGGGTGCCTGGAAATGGTTGAGAATCTGCTGCACCTGGGTAATGTACTGGGACAGCTCAATATTTTGAAAAAGACGGAGCCATTCCGGCTTCAAAATTGCCATGGCCTGGGGAATGTCCAGTTCAAAAGAGCCCTCATCAGCAAGACCATCCATTGTGGGCTCCGCACAAGGCCACTGGCGCAGAAGAAACTCTGCGAGCTTCTTGCAATCCTTCTCTGCCTTTTCTTCATGAGCTTTCTGAGCAGCTTCCAGTCGCCTTCTCATTTTAGCCGTGACATTGAATTGGCTTCTTTCATCGCCCTTGTAAGGAACGCAGCATTTCTTTATCAGCCGTGCGAGATAGTCTACAGTGGGAACATGATTCCAGCGAAAATGGGAATATGACGACCACTTCGGGGGCTCCAGCCTCTTCATGCGCTCGGATATCGTGAAGGCAATGAGCGTCCTGATCAGATCCATGTGAACATCTGCACGGAAGGACATAGTTGCGAAGAGGAAGCTGAGTTCATAAAGACGGTCAGCTGTAGAGGAACGACAATAGTCCACGAGTGATCCCCATTCAAGCGCAAACTGAATCTCGAGACAGTCACTGAGTAGAAACTTGTCGAACGTTTGGCCGTGTCCCTGAATAGTAGGCCAGGTTTGCAGAATCCCGGCCAAGTTCGACGTTGCTGGGAGGTCCGCAGACCATTTCGAAATGAGAGTCACTGTCTCGAAGACGTTATGGCGTCCTTTCGTGGTCTCAAGCCGGTCCCTTGCATTATAAGCCACGTCCAGCGAGCCGCAAGACATGTTGGATTGCTTGTCTGTACGTTCATAGAGCTGCCTGTTATTGATGCTGCGACGTAGCAAGTGACTGTCGATGTCTCGAAGCTGGACTTCCTCCGACTTGGTGCTGGCGAAGAGAGCTAATTCCGAAGACTTTTGACAAATTTTCCTCACAAATAATAAGAACTCGTCTCGTTGGATGGTGGTTGTTAACCTTGGATTCCATTCAACAGTCTGCATTGCTTGAAGACCTTTCGGATAATATTGTCTTCCTGGAGTTAATTCAGCAATTGAGGCGAGGAGCCGCAGTGACATTTCCCCAAGAGGAGACCATGGCTGGCAGATTCCCGAGCTTAGACAATGAAGGGCCTCCTCAGTCCCAGTCCTCCCTGTGAGCGGGTCGGGTAGAATAGCTGAAGTGTAAGCATGCAGTTGCGCCTTGTGATACAGCAGTGATGGCTCGGCTGGGCAGTCAAGACGTCCGATCACCTTGTTAATGGCATATTTTGCGTAGTTTCCGCTCGGTCGTACATTGACCGCGACGTGGAAGCGGTTGCGGTGGCAAGATAGTTGACCTATGGGCACGATGACGCTCCGGCTCTGGGGATCCATCGGGTCGCGAAGAACCAGCTTACTGTTGAGTCCATACCAAGTGCCAGCATCTTGGTTTGGATCAACTTCAGCGTTCAATTCCCTGCATAAGAGATTTCGCCTTAAATTGACGAAGAAACTCAGTTCCAAGCGCCGTAGCTCGACGGCTAGAGGGTTACGAGCTGGTTGATACACCGTCAAGAACTGAGGGAGTTCGAAATAATCGAAAATCTGGGTAAATTGGCGGAACAAGGGACTGTGTGGATCGACGAGACGACTAGTCCGACGATGAGCAATGTGGGTTTTGATATCGATTTTCCAATTCGAATCCTTTCCGGGCTTCCAGGGGTCGCTACACTGCCGAACCTCCAAGATACCACTGCCCACATCAAGCCAATGGTGACAGTTGTCTACCAATGAGGCTGGTAAGTCGTAAATGCCGTCTTGAATGAACGTGCTCCTGTGAACGAACTCCAACAACCTTCCTCGGTGCCAAGCGCGAATGACTTGTTGTCCGCCCCGCTGACCCAGGTGGATTTGATGTCCGTTAGGAGTGAATGCCAGAGTGTAAATCATGCCGTGAAAGCCAGAGGGATATGTAAGCAGGCTCTGATGGCCGAAAAGTTCTGTCAAGAACACGGAGTTTCGGTAATCGGAAGGAAGTCTTCCCAAAGGTTTGTTGTCAATCAGTAGATGCCCTTCGAGTATGTCGTAGTGAACCATCTGTTCCCTGGAATGTTGTGCACTATGCACGTGTAACTGGACTGTCCAAATGAAGGGATCACTGAGAAAGACCGGTTCTGAGTAGCCCCTCGACAAAGCTCCTGCGGACAACGGCCACATGTTGTCGACCGCCGCGATTAGGCCATGGGGTTTTTCTTGGATTGACTGGCGTATAAGGAGCCTCAAGCGGTATGTCATTTTCAAGTCTCGCACCAGAGCCAGCTGAAGCACTCTGGGTAGGGCAGCAGGGTCGCTGACCATGTTGTCCTGTAACGTAATGGATGACTCGATAAACTGCTGAAGTGATTCGATAGAGAGGCTGTCTGAGAACTCAGTCTGAGCATCCTCACAGTGAGGGAGGAATGTACGCTTGCAAAGTAATGCAGCCCAAAGGGCATACCTCGAACACCTCTGGGAAGTGTCGGCATCCGTTGCCTTATGGATCTCCGCGCGCAGTTGGTTGGTCCATCTGTAGGTGACAGCACGAACTTGCTCAATAATCCTGGAGGCCTCCTGGGATGACTTATCAGACCCCAGAGAGATCAAACGAAGGAGTAAAGTGATGAGCATGTCCATGCAGTTGGTCTCCCGCCAGTTCACTGAAATAGACTCAAAACGAACTCTGATCTGTTCGATCAGCTGCTCACAGAAGGACTGCTGCCGAAAGACTTGATGCACTATCCGAAGAGCATCACTGTCATGTGCTGGGCCCGCCTGTATAGAAAGCTGGCTGGTCAGGAGCGTTGTTGCCTCGGTACTGAAGTTCAGGTTTGATGATGCCAATTCAAGAAGAATGAGTGGCCATCTTCGATGCTTGCCAGAGAATAAGCTTTGGAAGGCCATATACTCGTGCATGTTGAGACCTGAAGGGCACTTGGTTTGACTAGAGATGACCTCGTTCGAAGTAGGGCCGTGAGAGTCCGGCGCGAACTCAGGCAAGAACTGTAAAGCTGCAAAGGGTGACTTGGGAGGGATAAAGAACTGGCAATGATGAACGAACGACGGCTTATGCTTCTGCCGTCCAGGCCAAGCATTTGTGGCAGGATCAAAGTATGCGAGTTTCAAGCCGTTAGGCAAACAGACGTTGGCCAGATCTGCAGGGAAGCGGACGCCGCGATAATGGGTTTTGAGAAAGGACTTGGTTGTTGAAGCCAAGGACACACCGCCGATACTATGCTGTGCAAACCGGCTCAGCTGACTGTAATCCTGAAGGCGCAGGCGCGGTTCAAAGCAGTCGGTAAGCATCGGGCGCGCCAGAGTTCCCAGAATTTTCCAGGTAGCGTTGCGATAAGCCGAGAATGCTGGAGGGCAGTCCAGTTCGAAGACGACAGCCTTTGTGTATACAGGATTCGATGGAAGGAAATGTTCGTGAATCGCAATACTCATTCTTCTGGCGCAACGTTGCAGGTAACACTTGGTACAACGATCATTGTGTACGGTCTCCCATCCATCCTGGACGAATGTACACGCAGTCTCTGCAATGCGTCGCTCCAATTGTTCATACTCTTCACTGAGCTCTTTCCATTCCTCCTCTTTTGCAGCTCGCGCCAACTCCGCAGCATCCTCGATATCCTGATGGAGTCCCCGAAGGGACCCGGTATCAGATTCGTTATAATAACGCTCTGCAAAGCAGCCCTTGGATGGGTCATCATAGATGGTTCTGTTGGTGAAGCCACATTTCTCTTGCCTTTCCCAAAGGTAATTCTGAACTTTTTGCAATCGGCGCATATCGGAGAATCGCAGCAGTTGAAGGACGTCCAGCGTATCAGGCATGAATCCCGGGGAGAAAGCGAGAAGAAGCCCAAACATGCTAGTTGCACGCTGATCGAGAGCCATCCAGAGCTCCATGACTGTAAGGATCATGATACTTTTCTGTTCTGGATTACCGTCGTATGCTGAATCAACCAGGTTGATGTACTCGTCAATCTTGCGGTGCAATTCCATGCAAGCAACGCTGTCGCGCGATGAGGCCAGAGTCTCAAAGAAAGGGCCATCCTCAATATCCGCCTCGAGCTGAGCCAGCGAGAAGCAACGACTTGCCAATGGCTTTAAGCTCTTGTTTGCGGCAGACATGCTGAAACCGCCCGGGAGAATGTGAGTTGAATCTTGGAGGAAACCGTAGTTTAGAATAGCTTTCAGGTACGGACCACTCTTGGGCAGACGGAGAACCATATCCCTTTCGTTTGCACGTATGGGAAGGGACGGGACAGGCCTTTTGATGCTTGCCTTCATACTAGCCCAGGTAGACTCGATGCGGAAATTGGCATTCCGAAGTGTCTTTTGGAATAGAGGGCCCAGTACGGCAAAGGTAGCTTCATAGTGAGTGCGTACGGAGGGTGAGCTTCGACCTTTAGCAACCTCCAACTTTGCAAGACGCCGAGATAGCTTGGCCTTCAGAGTGACCAGAGTTTGTGGATCGAGGTGATCGAGCGCATCTCCGAGCAGGTGCGCGAGCATGACGCACATGAGGAATTTATACTGCAGTCTTCCGACCTCACCACCTTTCCTCATGGCCAGGTGCCTTGCAAGGCCGACACGTAGTACCAAGTAGTATGGAAGCCGACGCCAAGGGTTCTCCGCACCATCACCCCAGCAGACATTATCGCGGACCCGTTTCCGTAACACGGGGCCGAAGACGCGGCGGCCATGGACTTCAAGTAGTGTCATGAGTAGAGATGAGATCATGGCAGGATCAACCGTGTCGCGTGTCTCGATGGCCAAAGAGTCAGCCTTGTTAGCGCGGGCAGCGAAGCGCTTGATGGACTCCGTGCTACATTGTTCAAGGAAGGCGGTGAGGCTGTCTTGGAATGACTCGTCGGCGAGGGTGGTGTACGGCACAGCAACGGCGCTGCCCGGAAAGTCCCACTGCAACGCGTGTTCGGTTGCGAGAACATCTTCGGATCGAGGAGAGGCTTCGAACGCTTCGAAGAGAACCTCTTGGCCATGGTCACTGGATGATGGAACAAATCAGCTTGAGGGCAGGTCTGTCGGGAATCGCAAGGCTTACGCTTGGAGGCGGCGGATGAGAAGACCGGCGTTTTGCTCCGCGACGTGCAGGATGAGTAGATCTCCATACTGGAGGCGACCGAGCTCCAAAGTCAAGGAGCGCTTGTCTAGCTTGCCACCTAGGTTGATAGACTTGACGCTGAGGAGGACGCGGCGCACGTTGTCCCAGTCGAAGTAGCCATCACCTTCTGTGCAGTCTCGCAGAACTCGGGAGGCATCGACGAAGCGGTCGGTCAGCGCGGTTTCGAGCGCGGCGAGGTTGTCGTCCCGTTTGGTCGGTACGCGGGCAGGAAGGACGATGTGATTGAACTGTACCTCCAAGAGGCGGGCGACAGCGGCTGGCTGGCTCATCGTGCGAGGACGAGGCAGCACGCCGCTGAAGTGTTCTGAGAGTAGCGTCGGTCGTCGCAACGGCAGGCAAAGAGTGCAGAGCGAAAGAGAGGTGGTGTTGTGGTGACAAGGCTAAGTGAGCGGCAGACAACGCAGGCTGCCGTCAACAGGGTCCGCGGAAGCTCGGACCTCACCGCGCCGCATTGCATCGCCGCCGCGGAACCGCGCCGCATCTGCGCCCCTTCAGCTTGAGATGCTTGCGGCAGGCGAACCCTGGCGTGCCACGCAGATTTTACTGGCATTAACGAGACTGTGACAGATCTGACGCACGTGCTGCCAAGGCACATGACAAAGGGTTCACTTACCTACCTTCCGAAAAGTCGCGTGCCAGCATATGGAGACTATTTTGTACCCTCGTTGATAGAGTTTCGGGACCTGGTGACGTCGCCGTAGGCTTTCACGGCCAGCATCAGTAAACAAAGCGCTTTCAATAGCCGCCTGGTAAGCTCTTCCTTGCTCTTATCCCCACCATCAGCGTAACAGCGTCACCGTCAAACTCATGTTTAACTTCCAACGATCTAAAGGAAAGAAAGACACTGAAGAAGGAAATGTGCAGGATGAGACGGTATTTGAAAACATCATGGTGGCAATTGCCCTATTGTTCGAAGATGCGTTGAGGGAATCAAAGGTCATCCAAACATCAAAGTTACCAACAGGAAAAGGTCTCACGAGGGCGTGAGGCTGCAAACCTGTCCGAGTCGTGGAGATACAGCCTTTGAGGTTGCCCATAATGACATCAGGAACGATCGCCAAGCGGTGCCCTTGCCTATGCGTCTGCAAAGTTTAACGCAATCTTCATGTGAGAGGTAATAAAAAGATAAACGGGGCATGCCGCAATGCGAGCCACGTCCGCGGTCTTCGTCGCTCCCATCCGGTCGTCTACGAGAGCTTGGGCCTGAAGGGGGGCATTGAGACTTCAGCGCAGCAGGTTCCGGCTCTCGTTCTCATATGGCTCTCGAAGGTGGAATTGAATGGTGGTCAGATTCAATGACCCTAGAGGTCTGGAAAAGCTGAGGCATTACATCCACAAGATGTGAGAGGAGAGCGGCAGGCGTGAAGTGAGGGGAAGGAGGAAAGGCCATGTGTCGGCCAAATGGTCGGACCGCACAGCCTCGGCTTCTCCTTCCTGCCGCATTCTTCCGCGCTGCGCGTTTCCCCACCCACACACGCGAGCCCGCGTCACCCTTTGTCAATCTTTGGCTAGTTGACCTCCACGGCGAAACCGCGCTCACATCATCACCGCTTCTATCCCGCGAAGTCTACCATCACGGCACATTTCCGGACACAAGACGAGCTCAGTTGCACGCATGATAGAGTGTCGTTACTGGACAGGTAGCTCTAAGGCCTGACCTCGGGAGAACGAGTGTGCAACCATCGAAATTTATTGCCGAAAATGCGTGGTTATCGTTCTCTCAACACCGAATCTCTTCTTGGAGCACCTGGATCATGGCTACACGGTACTGCTCCGCAACCTCGAGCTCGCTCTGCATCTCCCGCGCCCAGCTTGCCCGCGCATTCGACGCCGCATTCCGCAGCTGACACACGTATCTTGCCTTCACTTCCGTGGTAGACGATCCCCTCTCGATGTCTCTTGCAAGCGTTTCGGCGTTTGCCTGCTGCAAATTTGCGATCATTCTACCGAGACGGCATATAGTAACCGAGTTGAACAAGACGTGCATCTCACGGTTGCCTTGGAATCGTCGGCCGCTACGATATCGTTAGCACTTCATCAGTTGTTTCAGACCTAGTCCTTTGAGCTACTAACTTTGCAGGATCCGATTCGCCGTTGTCCAGCTTATCGGGGACTTCGTGGGAATTATCGTCCTCGTCCTCGCCCGAGTCCGTCTCGTACTCTTCCTCGTCCTCAACGTCCGTCTCGTCCGAATCATCCTCTGAATCGTCCGTCATTCTTTGGTCCCCATCGGAGTCTGCTGATGATGTGGCACTGCGGGCTCCTTGAATCATCAGCCAACCTTCCAGTGTGAATCAGATTCTCAAGACTTACCAGTCCTCTCCCATTGAACCTTTCCAAAAGGCAGATCTCCTGCGCTCATTCGCCCGGCTTGTACCAACGCTGCTCCATTTAAGTCTCTCACCGAGTTCCGGAACCGCGTCCGCAAGCGTGATAGCTGTGTCTGTGAGCTGTTCAATACTGCCCAGCTCTCCGCTCTCCTCAGGGTTTCAGTAAGCGACAGGACGTCAAGGCGACATTGGAGGAGGACGGCCAGAGGAGCAAGCACTTCATCACATGAAGCCTGGCTCATGGCCGACGTGCTGGAATATGAAGTTGGGATGCCTCTCAGATCCTCCGCGGAAAGGTTGTTGACCAGACGCAGCCATAAGGATGTGCGCGACTCTGGGCTAATGGGAGCCATGTTGGTCGTTGCGGGGGATTGAATGTTATTTTGGAGGAGCTCCACTTCTTTGAGGTGAAAGATGGTATTCCCTGTCCGAGGCGCGGCGCCACTATTTATCTCATTCAACCAAACGGCGCAGATTGCTGACAAGAAGCAATTTCTTTGCCTCCCGCGCTTCAACATGAAGGACCTCCCCCACGGCATGACAATTACTTTCGTCTCCTGAATCAAAACGATGCATGATGCCGTGATGTTGCCATCCGCGCCCAGGTGCTGCAACTGTCCACGAGCGCAAACCCCCAAGGAGCAGATCGAGTCCTTTGTTTCGAGGTCACTTGCTCAGGCCACCATGCTATACGGGCAGGGATCCTCGGCGATCGCATGCTTTGAGGCCCTGTCTGCATACGCCCCATTTCGGGATCAGCAAAGATGCGTTCAGTCTGACGAATCGCGAACGACGGCGTGCCCCCAGCCACGTTATGCAGTACCACCATGTTGATCACTGGATGCGAACACGGTGCACGGACAGCGCCGCGCCAGATTTCCAGGAACCATGTGCGGACCGCTCTGACGACGACTCCGAGCATTAATATTGAAGGCGTTCCTCTATAGCCTCGAGGATGGAATTTGCAGCGCGCGCGTTCACCGCCAGATCCTTTCAGCTTCGCCACCGAGAGCGCGCTACCACTCCTCGAGATCGAGATTGTCGACTCCGCGACCATGTGTTCCCAACCATCGCCTTTGCAGACTTGGATCGACACGGACAAGGTATCCATCGTTGTCACTGTCTCATGTAGTCTCCTGCAGCATGCACGCTGGGTCCCGTCGGCTTATTTCGATCCTGCCTCTGGATAGAAGCATGGGGTATGCAACCCCCGGCCGCCTTCTTCTCAAATCTAAGGTTCAATCAATGGCTCGGGCCGGTCCCTTTTCCTGTTTGAGAAGATAAGGCATGGATGACGTTCCCGAAGACTTCCTTGCTGCCAAAAGCCCCGGTCATCCAGAGATCCAGATGAAAGAATCCTGGAGCTTTCCGTCCTGATGACAACTTACGTCTGCCCCCTCCTGTGGGATCCCGTGACAGGCTCTGGGTTCCATTGATGTCTATTTTGATCACGAACGCCACTGTAACGGCCTTACCGAATCGCGTTACACAAATAGCAGCAAAGATCAGCTCTACCCTGGTTCCAGTATTGGTGATTCAAGCGCATCCGCTGCGTGCCGACTGAGTATATGCTACACGGTCAAGCTAAGTACGGTTCGCACTCATCTGAAACACTGGTAGGAATAGTTGCATCGAGGACCCAACCCCTTCTCGCCTGAACAAGATGTTGAAGGATCCACGGGAGTCACGGAACACGTCAGCCCACCACCATGCATTCAGCCTCTTGGTTCCCTTTCCAGCACGCCCGACAGGAGAAATCGAACACGAAGAGATGCAGAACCACTGACCTTCCATTGCAGCCTGACCCCACCACCTTCTCGGTGTCGTGGGGTTTTTGTGCGATTTTCCAGTGCGCCGCCGCTAAGCGCCGCTCGCTCAGCTGCAATGCACTCTTCGGTTGCACAATCACGCCCGGCGCATCTCGCCCCGTCCACATTCGACGGTCACACCAGCGGACGCTTTCCCGTTCTCCGCGAACGGTGCTTTCCGCCATCATTTCACCACATGCAGGTAACCCCGCGCGGGGTCTCTGCCTTGTGCCACCCTTGCGTTATCAGGATGCGGCGTGCCGCACACCCCCGTCCACAGACCACACTACACCCCATTCCACCCCGGCACTTTGTCTTCCTCGTTCTCCCTCCCATATCTTCGGCCGCTTGTTTCCGCTTTCTCGTTGTTTGCCTGCCGTACCACGTTGTCGAAACTGGGCCCCCCGGCGCGAGCCCGAACAAGATGCGGGCATGGCGGGTGTTGCGCTCGCGATCCTGCCGCTGCTGCCGCTCCTACATAATGAACGTTCCACCGACGATGCTGCTTCTGTCTCCGCTCCTACATGATGGATGTTCCACAATCATGAGGCCGGGGCTACTGTGTCAGGCCGTTTGAATGATGGGGAGAACCCGCGCACTCTGCGTCATTGCTCTAGCGATCTCGCTGCTGTTGAGCAATCGCGGCTTATTCTCAAGGTTTCCTTTGTCGGCTCAAACATCCTCAACACGCTTGCAACACAGAGCTTGTATTATTACGCAAGTGGGAAACACTAATTGATCGCCTGGATGACTTTGAAGGCTAGTTTGTCATTAAGTTCGGGTGAGTGATTGAGCCATTCGTACGGAATACTGCTAACTTGCAGTAGTGCCTTGCGTGGGAAATCTACTCGTGCTCCAATACCATCTATCCTGCCTTGCACACATCGTCTCGTCCGTCGCTATGCTGTGTGTCCCTATCCTGTTTACCTTTTGGCATTCCTGTCAGCTGCCCTATTCTGACGTTCATCCGCATTTGCTCCACTCCACTCTTTCCCCCGCACTTCGTGAACAAACTCTGAAAAGCGCTGCTCCATCCACGCCACACTCTCAATGAAGGCCTCCAGCCACTTGAGCTCAGCATCTGCATGCGGCAAGTAGTTGTTACCAACCCGCATGGTTAAGAAAACCGCTTTTCCGTCATCAGCTGGCGGCACCCCTGGTTTTGAAACAGCTGGGAAATGATGAAGATCGGCAGACCACTGTGTGTTGGCCGTACGCAAGCTCTCCACCAGCGTTGGATCCATCGTCCCTCCAGACCTGTCGTAGAAGTACGGCAATCCCCCAATCGCCTCTCGAATGGTAGCCACAAGATTTGAGGGGTACACCGTCGTCTCCCTTTCTCCTGGCAACGGGTGCTCATCCAAGACCCTGACGAACAACCGCAAACACCAATCATACGGCACCAAGCTCGGAAATACCTGAATAAAGCGGTACCGCGAAGGTCTCCTCCAAAATATTAGCGGATGCCACTGCTCCAGCTTTCTAGCATCAGTCCTCATTTTCCTCGGCACATGCCCCTCATTCACCCGCCGCGTCTGCGGCGCAAACGGCTGCTTCACGCGCGTCGGATGCCGCTCATACAGCTCCGCCAGCCGCCTCAACTGCCTCGCCAGCGCAACAGCCCGCGCCTCGCACGCGCGCCGGTGCAGCTCAACGAAGCGCGCGACATCCTCGACCTCCATCACGGGACTCGCGTCCACGGGACAACTCAACGCGTCCACCAGCTCCAAAAACGCCGCCGCGTCCTCCGGCGCGGCCAGGAACCGCGCGAGCTCCGCGGCATCGCGCGCAGCGATCTGAGCCACCGGCCGCACGACCTCCCGGCACGCCTTCACCCAGCTCTTGACCAACGCCTCCCCATCCGCCACGCCGGCCCGCCGCAGCGCGCCCGCGTCGGCGTACAGGAACCCCATATTCACGTCCCAGCTCGGGTCGTTCGCGGGCAGCATATAGTAGAAGCCCCACCGGTTGCGCGTGTGCACGCGCACGAACTCAGCCAGGTTGTGCTCCTTGGGGGTCTTAGCGCGCAGGCGCAGGTCGGACAGCGCGTCCGAGACGGCCACGAGCGCGGCGAGCGCGACGGCGCGGTGCGCGAACCACGGCGCCCACGTCGGGCTGTGCTCGATCGCCCAGGTCACGCCGGTCCGCGGGGCGTCGTGCAGGGCGAGGCGCGCGACGGCGTCGACGGAGAGGGTCGCGATGACGGGCTCGATGAGCTCGACCGGCAGCCCTGCCAGGTCGCGCGCGATGCGGCTGAAGCGGCTGAATTTGCCGCCGGGGGTGTTGGGAAGGGGCTGCATGGTGGGGGTGGGGATGGTCCGGATTGGGGGTGGTGGAAGAGGTTGGTGTGAGCTGGCGTAGCGGGTGGTTCAATTGCGGCGGTGTTTTGACAGGAGTGGTTGCGGCTTAAGTAGCAGCAGGTGAGAACTCGTCTGCACGTTGAGTCAAAGCGGAAGTCGTTGTTGTGAAGCGGCAGCGGATTCGGGGCACGACCAGTCATAGGTAGCGACGACTGTGGAGATCGGAGGCGAAGCTGCTGCCTGGCGCTTCTGCCTGAAAGTCCCGTCAGCCAGATGCAGCTCATGCATCGTCAGACTCACACCCTCGTCTCGTATTTCCGTTAAATAAGCATGCTGAGGGCTTCCTTCCACTCACATCCAGACCGACCACCTCGTTGTTGCAGCAATGTATGTCGAGCAGTCCTCCTGGGCGCATTTCGTCAACACACAGCCACCGGAAGCAATCGCCAAACGCATCCGCCTCGACGATGAGCTCGTCAATGCCGGCTCGCCATGTAGCTTCACTGCCTACTTCTTGCCGAAGTCGAGCACGCCGCACGCGCTGGCAATCGCCAACCATCTTGTCCCGACACCGCAACTTTCTCCCGACACCAAAAGGCTGGTGTATCAAAGCCTCGTTTCGAAGATCAAGGCTCATCTGCTGGAAGGCCCTCGCTCCGCAACCCGCCGAGCTGATGGGACATGGGCGCTGAAGGGCGGGATCACATGGCAGCCTCCTGCTGAGCCAGAAGAGCAAGAGCAGGCCGAGCCCGGGGACCAAGAGCCGTCGCCGGAAGACTTATCAACCACCCTCCGCGTGCTCCAACGCCTTGGCCAAACCACCACCATCCAATCCACCACCCCCGTCTCCACCGCCATCACCACCCTCCAGCACCGCCTCCACTCCGCACCACCTCCTCCCCGAAAAGACGAAGCAGCAATAACCACCTCCACCCACCGCTCCCGCCCACCACCTCACCACCAACAACGCCTCTGCTACATCTGCCGCCTCACCATCCACACCCCCCACCCCCTCTACCCCTGCCTCTGCCCCCCCTGCGGCGCCTTCAACCTCTCCAACTCCGCGCTCTCCCTCCCGCCCGCCCTATCGCTCTCCACGCACACCGCCCTCGTCACCGGCGCCCGCCTCAACCTCGGCTACCACACCGCGCTCCGCCTCCTCCGCTGCGGCGCCCGCGTCATCGCCTCGACCCGCTACCCGCGCGACGCCGCGGCGCGCTACGCCCGCGAGCCCGACGCCGCGGCGTGGCAGGCCCGCCTGCGCATCGTCGGCGCCGACTTCCGCTGCGCCGCCGACGCCTTCGCCCTCGTCGACGTGGCCAAGCGCGTCCTGGACGAGTGGGGCGCCCCCCTGGGCGTCCTGGTCAACAATGCCGCCCAGACCCTGACTGATGCTGTTGATAAGGAGGAGCGCGCTGTGGAGCGCGAGGAGCGGCTGAGGCTGGAGGGCGGGTCCGCGCTGCTGGCGGACTGCGCGTACCGGGCGCGCGTGCGCGGCGGGGCGGAGAGGTTGCTGGACGGTGGGGCGGAGAGGCTGCTGGACGGCGGCGGGGAGCGGGGGGTGGTCGGGTCTGCGGACGCGGCGGGCGCGGGCGCAGAGCTGCGGCCGTACACCAAGTCGTCGTGGGTGCAGTCGCTGTCCGAGATCCCATACGAGGACGTCGTGGCCGCGCACGCCGTCAACGCCTTCGTCCCGCTGATCCTGTGCCGCGAGCTGCTGCCCCTGATGGGCGGCCCCGCCGCCGCCGCCGCCGCCGCCGCGGACGCCACCAAGCCTCGGGGATACATCGTCAATGTGTCTTCCCGTGAGGGCATCTTCGAGTCCAGCCCCGCCCACTCGTCCAAGCGCGGCCACCATGTCCACACGAATATGTCCAAGGCCGCGCTTAATATGCTGACCGAGACTGAGGCTGCAGCGGCGTGGCGGAGCCGCCGCGTCGCCATGAACACCGTCGACCCGGGTTATATGAGCGCCGCTCCTGAGTACGAGGACGCGTACGGCGGGGTCAGGCCGATCGGGTGGGAGGATGGGGCGGGGAGGGTGCTGTGGCCGGTGGCGATGGGGGAACGTGGGGACGGGCCGCCGGTTTGGGGGAGGTTTTTGAAGCATTATGGGGCGTGTGATGTAGATCCAGGGGTAGGGCGGGGGTGAGAGGGCCGGTTCGTGAGGGGATGGAGACTTTGATCTGCCTGTGATTCACACAATAAGTAGATGGTTGATGAGCCCCTGAGAAAGACTTGTATTCTACTCCAACGGTATTGGCAAAACACAGTAATCCAACGAGACATAGTTGTCTGTTAAAGAGCAACATATCCTCGCGCTTCTACACCAGCATGGCTTCGATGAGATTGCAGTTGTTCCGCAGCCAGGCCAGCTCGTTCCATCGGCATTTTGTCTCACGAAGTATTCCCAACATTCCTTGCTTCCACGATTCCCATGCATCGCCTGCTAAAGGTTTGGAAAGTATTTGCTGGTTCATTAGTATCTTATGTCTCATATGGAGCTTTCGGGCCACGACATCATCCAATGGCAGTCGCCGCAGCGGATGTACATTTTCGATGTGTCGGTAGAGGTTGAGATGTCTAGAAAGCATTGAAGGGCCTTCTCTCGAGTGACTAGCTTAATGCAGATATATTTGCGCCTTGAGGCGCCGCCGCTTTCCGGTTTACAACCAATTTAATACCCGAACAGGACTGCACGCCTTTTCGTCTACTTCCATTTATGACATAAGATTTCTAATGAGTTGATGTTGGTTTGCACCACCAAGGCCTGGAATAAGTGGTGTAGATGTTGTCCCAGAGGTTGATGCTTTGATGTTTTAAAGGAGACTTTCAGTTTTCTTCTGGCGATTCTCCGTGTGCTCAAGAGGTAAGGTCTGAGCCATCTGCAACCGCAGATTGATTTAGCCAGAGAAGAACACGGTCTTTGCCCTGAGATTATTGATAGTCCGAGCCTCAGCTGCAAACTTGACCTGGTCCCAATTCCACTCCCAGAAATGACGTGCCGCAAGGTTGCGGGAAGGCTTCTTCAAAGGCTCATATTTCCCGGACAATCAGTCTTATTCTTTCAGTGCATGGACCGTTCTCTACAGGGCGTTACAGTAAAAGCTGAAGTGGCTGGGGCAGGACTACACGAGGGTAGACTCTCGATCTTTGCTGTCCTCGATAAGCTTGTTGATGGTGAGATTTATTTCGCCGGCTCTTTCTGGAGATTCCGAATCTTGTCTGCGGCGCCCCTTGAGACTTCGTAGACCTGGCTATAGAGTTTCCCGCATAGCTGTCTAACCGCAAGGAATTAACCCGAAGGACATCGTAACGAAGTTGGGACGACGTCGTGGAAGCTGCAAAGAGACTGATGCTTGAACAATAAGTTGGGGTGAGAGAAACGACACGCGGTTGACGGCAGTCTGACTTCTTTTGCAAGAAATACGAGAACGAGGTCGCTGAGCAAAGGATTGTTGAGAAGGCTTTTGTAGGCTGAACTATCTACAACGGCATCATGCGTGTAAGTTGTAACCGCGCACTGCCCCTTAGACGTGGGTTCGGTAAAGAATCCAAGGAGGTCTATTGCACACTATGTATGCGGTACGCATCATTGCTGCAGTAAGCGCTCAACCTGGATGCCCGTAACCAGTGGTAAGGCTGCATACCCGATCTCACCTCTGACACTTGCCTGAGACTCGTTACATTGACTCTGGTCTGCATGCGGATGTCCTGGGGATCAACAAACTCGATGATCCTGGTCTGCCCTTTACGTGGAGCAGGAACACTTATGATGGCGTTTTGTAAGAACATATCTCTCCAGAGCGAAGCCTCATGGCGTCACAGTCCATCTCACCAGCACCCTCCTCCACAACCTCCAGCCCTGACTCTGCCTCGTCATTATGCGTTTCGCGTCGCGCCTCATCTTCGCATGCTGCTGCTCGCTGCCAGCGCCGTCTCATCTGCGCCTCGCACTCGCAGCAGCGCAGAGCGC